>CM046796.1:31236337-31413295 GCA_025617405.1 Perca schrenkii
ATTATTTCATAATTAATATATTATTACCTACTTAGTTGGCTCAGTCATTGACCACTCTCTTGCTCTTCTACCTTTGATTATTAACCCTTGAGTTTTCCTCAGGTCAAATTTGACCCGTTTGTAAAGTTTCTTTTATATCAGAAAATTGGGTTTCTTTAAACCAAATTGCCCAAAGTAACATGGATGTATTCGCAGGTAAAATTAATGATAACTTCCATTGAATTTTGGGTGTTTTATTCAGTTTTATAGCATTTGAGAATTTCTTTCAAATGCTTCAAAACACTCTCCTGACTAAACTTTGAGATAAACCAGTCTGTGATCCATTCAACATCCTCTGATCTTAACTATTAAATTAGGTATCATGTCATAGAAATTAAGTTTATTGATCATGAATTAAAAAAGCGACAAAAATGGTGAAAAAAGCACCCAAAAAAAGTATTATTAAAGTATTGTTCATTTGAATATATTTCCTACTCAGTTGGCCACTCCCTTGCTCTTGTACCTTTGATTATTAATCATCAGTTTGAAAGGGTCTTGACTGATCAAGCCAACATAATATGATAATCATCTTGATCATTTAGGAACAATGATCCAAAAAATACAGTTTTTAGCACAGGTTCAAGCAGGAAGACCATTATAAATCTATTTTGTCACCACTTCGGACTCCACCTCTAAGTTCTCATCCAATAATTCCACAGGGATTTGTCATAATGTAAACCATCCTAGCTGAATGACATTTTAAACCACTGCAGTGGGAATTTGTCCGAAATAAGGCCCTAAGGCCTGTCAAATCTGACTCCAATTTATTAATTCCTGCGCCTTCATTCACCAGACTTAAGTTTACCAGAACACAAGGATCAATCTGAGACCAGCATAAGAGTTACAACACAGCTGTGGGTTCACAAAAACAGAGTCTAAGTTTCCCTAGCAACAGACATCAAGTCAGAGTCCACCAGGATCTCGGTTCAAATGAACTCCGATCTATTCTCTTCCTTAAGCTTTTATCCTCCCTTCACATGGTGTGTCTCCTTCTTTCTAGCCAGAAACTGTTATCTTCACAAAACACACACGCCAAGGTTGCGGCCTCTGTCTGGTGCAACTTCCTCATCTGTTCTCTTAACTTTCCTACCTGTTATCTCTGCTCTAATTGCAGCCTATTCTGCTTCGCCCCTACATCAGAAGGGGCACCGAGGCAAGTGTGGAGGAATTCAACATCTGTGCTGGGCATCCTGCTCGTCAGTGTGTGTGGGGACGACCGGGAGAGTATGCAGTATGTTTCTTCATCAACTCTATGGCCTTCCTGCGTTCCTGACATCTGAAATGAAAATCCCAGTTCAGACCAAATATTGGTCATGAGACGAGTTGAAACTTGCAACTACTTGCAACACGCTGGTCTGCAACGTTCTAAAACACGTGTCAAACTCAAGGCCTGCGGGCCAAATCCGGACCCTTGCAGACTTTGATCAGGACCGCATATCATTTTAGCTCCCCAATACATTTTGGCCCACCTAGTTTTTGTCGTTTTTTCTGAAGTTTTTGTCATCTTTCCTGGTGCTTTTTTTTCAACATTTTCAAGCTTTTCCGACAGTTGTTGGCTTTTTTAAACCTCCCAGTTCACACACCAATGCGTCAAGACAAGACGGTGTATCATAATTTTTTTCATTTTAATTTTTTATTTTTACAGGAAGATTTTAAAAGCAACAATTAAGTTACAATAAAACGGGCCTGTCTCAGTTTAAAAACTGGTTTACAGCATCATCGCAATGACTCTTTGTACTTCCGTTCTAACTTCAGCCTTTCCGGCTTTTTTTGTAGCTAGATATCATTTGTTGGGTCTAAATATGAATGTGAATAACGTTAGTGATAGTGAGATGCTTGCTACAGTTGCATTTCTATTGATAAATCGGAGAAACGTTTTATTTCTCTGATTCATGACGTTATTCCCTCTCTTCAGTCATTCTCTAACTCGCTCGACCACATTACCATGCTCGCGGGCGCTCGTTGATGCATCTGTCCAAAACTCTGCCATTTCGACCAGTTTACAGTTTGTAACACCGAAACAAATTGGATTATGGATAATTTGATTTCAATAGTTTGTAGCCAAATTTACAAGCTGACTTCGCTATTGGTTGTTGAAACAGGTGACATCCGATTCTAAAGCCAGCCACTAGCGACATGACAGGCTGTGTCGCAGGCGACACCATCAGCTGGCCTGAGTCGAGCTGAGACGGGCCAGTTCAGATTCAGGCTGTGGCAAATTTTCTGTGCGACGTTCTAAAACGGTTTTGTTTCTTCGTAAGTATTTGGTCTGAACTGGGCTTTAGATCTGTAGGGAGGGGGAGGATTAGAATTTACTGCAAATATAGTTGACCTCCTTAGATATCTGTGGACTGCACGGACAGAGTCTGTTATGTGCAATGGTTAGTGAGAGATTTTTTGGTAGAACTGACATGACTGTCCTTGAGCGTCAGAGAGGAGAATAGAAATGTGTGAGGGTATAGACATGCACTTGGTGTCTTGTTATATGGAATATATATCATATATCATATGTCCTGCTGGAATTACAGACGTGAACTAATCACAGACATTTTCCTCGTTCATGGACTCACAGCGGTGTGTTGCTGCACAATGAAACACTGATTAATGAAACTGCCAATTAGATTTATTTACGTGTTAATCGAGGTGCAGTTCTGGATCGTTTCAGCCCACTTTAACCCCTGGTTGAATGATTATGAATGCAGCTCTGCAGTATCTCTTGGTTCTCAGCGGAGGTTGCCTATTTGTGGATGTGGGCATGGAGGAGAGAGGTGTGGGGATGGCTTATAAGAACAGTTTCAGGTTGATTGACACAGACAGTGCTTATTGACTAATTATACTCTCCCTTCAAATGCAGTAGGAACATGCAATGTCTGACACACACCAGAGACAGAGAGCCATGCTGGCTGTTGAAGTTGGTTTCCTATTGAAATGTTTGACGAACTGTGTCAGGAGTTTAGGAGCAGCGTGACCTGCGCCAGAAAAGCCAGGCGACTGGAGGCACACGGTAAAGCTGTGTATTTATGTTGGAAGTGTGTGTGAGAAGAGACGTGAGAATAAAAATTGCCTTTGTCTGTGAGCGGACTGTCATGTCTGTGTTTGTTACAGAGAACTCTTGCTATAGTATTACTTTCTATACAGGCGTATTAGTGACTTGCCTTGACCACCGCAGTTTTAAAGTCAATTTAAGGTTAAAGCATGGATTTCATTAGCAGAGGTAAAGTTATTAGTGTTATAAGTTGGTATGACGAACATACACAATTTTTATTTGTAATGAAGCTCAGCGCAAATTCTTTCAGGAAGACGTCATTACCCCAATCACTACTCATTCTTAAATCAATCAGCTGTTCAAGAAGTGACATGTCAGTTAAACCAATCAGACTCGGCCACGAGATTCAAGGGCCAATCACAGCCTTACAACTCTGCTTTAAATCTGTTTTCTTCTTGTGCTGTCAGCTGTCGTTTCAGGCAAAGCACTCGTCCCTCCTCCTCCCCTGCCTCCTCCGGTAGTTGTGTTTCTCCGGCTGTCCGCTCCGTTGCCTCTTCGGTCCGGTCTCTGGTCTCTTCACCGCCGCCACCAGTGTCTGGGCTCCATCGGGGGGTTATGTTCCTATTCCCTACCCCTTTAAGAAGATTATTTCGATGGAGTCCAATCTCCAAAAGACTTTGTACATTCAATATCATATAGTTGTACAATAAATATCTTTGCATATCTGCAAACGACGTCTCTCCTGATTGAAATGGTGATATCCTTTCTTGCTCATTGACTCCTGGGAAACGAAAAAGAGTTTGGCTCAGAAACGCGCATGGCGAAATACACAGCAGAGATATTGATTTTCCAAATAGTCTCTGGTTGCCCGCTGCAGACCGTTGATGCCACTGTTGCTGCTACGTCACCCGGATCGTTGGTCTGATTGGTTGATGGAATATCCATTTGCGCCCAGAGGCATTTGAATGGCGTCCATTGGTGACACCCCTTTGCAAATGAGCTTCGAATAAACGTTCCCCAGACCCACTCTCAGTTACAACTGAGAAGGGTCTGGTGTCAACCAGGCTAGTGTTATTGACTTTAGACCAGGTTTTTGTTGGTCAAGGGCGCGATCACTTTCCACTGCCTCATTCGAGAGTAATTCGTTATATTCCATTTCGTCTCTGAATTGTAATGCTTTACACTACTTTTGCATTACTTTTGAGTTACTTTCACCAAAATAACAGCGGAAGTTTGACACGGCAGGTAGCTTGTGACGGCTGATAAAATGCAATGATATTTACGTGTAGCAAGCCTAAACATTAATTCCCGACATGTTTATATCTGTCAGCAGCTCGGAAACACTGCTCTCCGCACTGACGTACCGTCACCTGTTGGGACACAGATGTTGTCCGTACCGTCTCTGGTTCTGGCTCTGACCACGGGAACAGTGACGGGACAGCTCACTTCAACACAGCGTAATAACTCCTGAAAATAATGCCCATCTTGCAGATGTATCTGTCTCTGCAGTCATCTCAACCATCGAATACAGCAACAGGAAATAATACTCAATTGTCTTTCCTGTAAAGAAATGTTTCGTGGTGTTGGTGAATTCTTAAAAAAACTAAACACCACTAAATGTTGCGTTAAAGTGCATTGTAAGTCGCGTTACTGAGATTCTAACGGGTATAATATTATCGAAATTTAACTAGTAATGCGTTATATTACTGCGTTACAGCAAAAAGGAATACATTACTGTAATTGCGTTACTTTTGTAACTCGTTACTACCAACACTGTGTAAGACCAGCACGCCCATGGGCGCAGGTGCATTTGCTATTTAAACAATGTGGGTGCTGGACGGGAAATTGACAACTGGAACTAGCAAAGGCACTTGCGAGGGCCCCATGTTTTTCTCTATCACCTCTGACTCTATAACTCTTTCCATCCTTTCACCACCCATCCTTTTTTTCTGTCCAGTGGTGAGTCAATGAAAAACAACCAAGGCCGTTTTGTTGTTGCAATATGCAGTGTGTGTGTGTGTGTGTGTGTGGGTGTGTGTGTGTGTGTGTGATGCTCTCGCTACTGCAACAGTTTCTTCTGCAATCAATGGAATTATTGATTGGATGGAACAGTAATGGAAAGGTATGTGTCTGAGGGCATTATTTGAATTGCTGCTTTTCACTTTATCCACACATAGACACACACACTTCCACACAGAAAGACAGTGTGTTTTATATATTACCCCTATATAAAATGTTAATGGGATACATAATGGGGGAAAATATCTGATTCCTAGTCAAGCTAAATAAATTAGTTCAAGGCATCCATGTTGGACTCAGGGAGCAAGAGTTTTCGCGTATGACTTATTCATCTTTTTCATGTAGATGTGATTCATTATGATGAATAGTTTGAAATAAAAAGGCAGAATTTTCCAATTAGATTGTCCCAAGCTGCCCTTTTCATCATCTCTCATAATTACCATGCCTCTGCCTTTCCCTCCTTCTCTCTGGTGGTTTTTCATTTGCACCCCTTGTGCTTCTCTGTGGTTTCGTCTCTATCTATCTTTACCTCGTCTTTTCCTTTTCTTCTACAAACCCTTTTTCTCTTTCTCTAAGCCCAGCCTTCTTGCCCTACAGCCCTCTTTTTCTCCCCTCTTTTCTCTTTCAGCACTCCTATTTTACTTTCCCCTCACTTCACCCTTGGTCAATATTACTTGCTCCTGTGGTTTTTTTTTTTTTATCTGTAACTCCTTGTTTATTTCATTCAGTTTCTACCTTTCTGTCTTTTTTAAAGTCTCATGCCCCTATTTTATCTCTACACACTTTCTGCCCTTTCACGACTTGGCCTATATGACACCGTCACATAGAGCCTGCAAATGCGTGTTTGTGTTGTGTGTGTGTGTGTGTGTGTGTGTGTGTGCGTGCGTGTGCGTGCATCTAGGACCCAACATCAGTAAAGGCAACAGCCCTCGCTAGTCACTTATATAAATTAAAAACATTAATCAGATTAAGGCTAGAGTGTCAGATGTGGCATCGGGCCAGCAACTCCATTTTCTTCCCCAGCGAAGGAGAGAGGTCAAGGGATGGATGGAAGGAGTGAGAGAAAAAGAGAAACACATTTCAAAGGGCAAGAGGAGAATTATGGTGTTTTTCCATTACATGGTACCTGCTCAACTCGCCTCTACTCGCCTTTTTTGGTTTTCCATTATGCAAAAAAGTCCCTGGTGCCTGCCAACAGCTACTTCTTTTAGTATCTTCTCCGTCGAGGTTCCAAGCGAGTTGAGGCGATACCATAAGGTGACGTGAAAACCTGCAGATTACCGATTGGGCGGAGAGAATCCTCACTAATCACTGCGTCATCATTGCTTGCGACAGACGGAGTTGTCCTGAACAAACCTATCATTTTTAAATATTTTAGCCAGCGGTGTTTTTTTGCTGCCTCCAGCTTCTTTTGAAACAAAATTTGTCTTGTCTACACACCAGAAACGCCAAAAACAACACACCTTCAACATTCTGTGTGTGTTTGTCGCGTTAGGTCATGGCAGTTTCCTCCGGCGGCACTATGAGCACCAGCCACACTCGGGCACCACGGTCGAGGCGAGCCGAGCTGAGTAGAGCCGGTACTAGCAGTGGGTAAGCGCGATTAGAAGAAAGGAGTGAGGCCCTTTCCTACATCTTATTTCAGACGTTTGGACACAGATTCATAGAGCTAAAAAAAAGTAGGAGAAATGCACATTGGTTAAAAGTGGATTAACTGACATCTCATTGGAAATATAAGAAAACATTCAACACAGTTTCAAGACCATACTACATTAGTATATTGAATATTATTCAATGTTAAAATGAGTTTCGTGCATTGTACTGTACTGTATCATTGTCCTGTTCTCACTGCAGACATGCATAGGGGTAAGTCGTTCAATGGTTTATGATCACCCCTAGCTATTCTTTTAGTGTTGGTTAGCCGGTCTAAAGTAGTATGGCACTAAATGAAATATGTGCAAAATGAGAAGATTCAACCGCTATTGAGCATGAATGATTTTGTAAATATTGTAAATTTATTTCCTATGGCAGGGCTGCAGGAAACAGCAGAGGGGCTCACCAAAAGTTCAAGGCTTAATACTTACTATCGCTCCGAGAAATCCAAACAATGTTTTTACTGTGGTGCGAAGACACACTTTTCGTTCTCTTTTTCTAATGAAATGCACTCCACTTGTTGGGGGAACAATTCATTAAAACCTATTTATAGTAAGAAGACAAAAAAAATGGTGACGTTAATAGTGGAAGTTGCCTGGTGAGGATTTAAAAATGGGCTCATACAGTATGTTGAAAAAAGCTGTGCTATAATTCATTGTTGAAGTTCAGCCAAAGAAAGAAAATATTACTGCTCATCAGGTTGTCATCTTGTAAAAACTAGTCACTTTTGTTAAATTATCAATCAAATGAAATCAAATGAAATCACAAATTTGCCTCAGGGGGCTTTACAATTTGTAAAGCATATGACACCCTGTGTCCTTTTCTACACTCGCTTCTGTTAAGAAAAGATTCCCACAAAAAACACTCTAACATGAAAAATGCAGCAAGTGTTCCCACTGAATGAAACAGAAGTGCAGTGTTTGTGATTCTGACTCATGACACCCCTCCCCTCTGTCTCACTCGCTTTTGTTGCTCCCTCTATTATATTTCTCTGACAATTCATTTTAATGTATTTCCTGTCTTCTTCTTTTTTTCCCACAATGCCTCAGTCATATTTCCTCAATCATCAGATTAAACAAAAAAAGCTGAATGGTGCATCCACATGAATGCCTCTCTGTCGTCTCTCTGGAGTGTGTCTGGATGTCAATATCTCTTTTCATGTATTTTTTCTTTCTCTTTTCTCCCCTCACTCTACTCAGTTCTGTTTCACAAATATTGTAATGTCTTCTCTATATGAAGAGATGCGTGGGTGAGGGAGGTTGCAGTGAGAGATATTTATTCACAGCCACACATCCGGACACGGACACACACACACACACACACACACACACACACACACACACACACGGGTTTTTATCAGCAGTTTCACAGAGATAATAAAAACAAGATAAAAGCAGTGATGGGTGGTAATGGAGCAACCGGACACACACACACACACACACACACACACACACAGAGTGAGAGAGTCCTTAAAATGCTTTCAGAACAAAACTGCCTCAATAAATCACCATTAATCCAGTTTGTTTTCATGCAATGACTTGAGTGTCACTTCATCAGGGAAGAGGAATATTTCCTCGTTCACTTTAGTCCATTATTCATGTGTTTTACTGATGAAGAGCTTAGAGAGACCGAGAGAAAGGGGGATAACAGACAAAAGATAGAAGGATGGCAGTTAGGAAAGAGAGTAAGCAGTGGTCGTCACACTAGCGTCCTAATCATAGAAATAAAATGGATAGAAAGGTAATTTCTGAAACTTTGAAAAAGAGAGAGATTCACTGGAAATAAAGAGAAAGAGGATAATTCTTCAGTCAAAACACTTATTTCCTCCTGTATCGATAATGTCTCTATTTATTCCTCTTGTGACCACCTTGAACAGAATATTATTAATTAATAAGTTGTCTTGTGCTGTGACATGCAGTGATAGGATAATATTTAATTATTGGTATACAATGACAATGATTATGAAAAGTCAGCTAAATCCAGGGCTGTAGTCAAGACAACTTAAATGTGCCCTGTGGAGTTTTTTTGGAAACAAAGTAATGTTTAGAGTTAACACAACCCTTCACACAAAAAAAGCATTTCAACCCTGACACATTTCAAAAAAAGCATTTCAACCCTGACACCCTCAACTTGGGTGAACTGCTAGCTTAAAGTGCTCATATTGCTCATATATATGCTCATTTCTTTTGGGCTTTTTCACTTTGTAAACTATAACATACACAGAAAAGATATATAACACAATGAAGGAAAGGGAAAAAGCCAAAAAGCAATAATATGAGCACGTTAACATTACCTTAAAGAACATTTAGATGCAGCACAAGCACTGGAGAGTAATAGTACGTGTCCATATACGAGTTGTTTTCACGGATAGGGTCAACCTGCTCCCCAGCATGACAAGCTAGTGGCCTTGCCACCAGTTTCTCTTCAATGGCCACTGACAAGCAAAGAAAACAGTCCACAGCCTCCTACAACCGTGACGGTTGCAGCTGATTGAACGAATGCATCATGTGGGGCTGGCTGCTCCCAGATTTCAAAACTGACCATAATGGCGACTCCTTCAGACCAAGATCTCTTTATTTTACGAAAATAGTTTACCAAAACGTGTTTCTGAAAACATTTTAAGTGAGAATTATGCTATGCACTTGCTGAATCTTCATTTCAGATTTACACAGGTCAGTTTAAAAGATTTTCGGCGGCTTTTGAGAGGCGTCGAGCCAGCCGCTCCTCATTTTTATAAAGTTGGCTGGATTCTACTTTATTCAAATGAGGAGCGGGTGACTTGGAGCCCCGCTTCTCAAAAGTCCCTGCGACACTTCCAGAAGGCATAGCATGGCTGCTCCCATAGAAATGAATGGAAAGCATTGAAATGACAATGGTCACACACCTAAAGAGAGCAGCTATGAATGAGTGGTAGTGTACATTTCCACAAACACTACAACGCGGATTGACAACCTACTTACCTTACGCAGCAGCTGGATTCTTGCGATATCACAAGATCACGTGAGAATTATGGTATCACAGGCTCACTCGAAAATCCATCTTGTCAGGCTTCAAGTAATGTGTTTATGCCCAAGCTGTTGATGGTGTTTTAAGCCCCCAACTTCAAGGCACCTAACCCTAACCTTAACCCTAACCCTAACCATTGCCTAATCCTAGTGCCTTCCAGGCAGCGCTGCCTGGAAGACGACGTTGGGGGCTTAAAACAGCAAACACCGCCCAAGCCACCATGACTCGGACCAATCAGCATCCTGTGATGAGCTACTGGCAGCTCCGGGCGTGGTGTAGGGGTGTGTGACGACGAGGGGAGGTGACTTTTCATTCAAAGCAACAATGGCGCCTCAAAAAGAGGTTAGCGTAGATGCTGCAATAGCATCAGTTATATCAGAACTGGAAAGTATTTCTTCAATAACAGAAGAGCAAAGACTGGCTTCGGCAAGAGTTTGATGGACAGCAAGTGATTGGATCAACCATCTAAGTATTTTTAGTGTCAGCCCTTTTCCAAACAGTTTCCAAAGATGGCTTCTGAGATGATTCTGTGTAACCTCTGTGTATACCATCTGGCGCATCAGGTTACTAGCTTACAAGTAGCAGAGGTAGTACGTCTACAACTCTACACTTTTTGTTACTGTTATTCTCAATTGCATACTCGCAATCTTTAATACCTTGTACTGTGACTGACAATCTATGACATTTATTTACATTTTAAAGTTTTAATTTGAACTTAATGTGAAAACTATTACTTCATGTGGTGGTTTGAATTAACTAAATTTAATGAAAACCTTACATATGGTGCAAAATAAATGCTGGTGTGGTTAGGCTTCAACTAAAATGTAATACATAAGTATATACATCTGTGCTTAAAGTTTCATCACAACCTCCCCCAGTTAAATTTAAGTATAACACTGTATTCCTCTGTTTCTCTCCAGTTATAATGGGAGTTCAGCTGTCGTCTTTTCTTCTTTTCTCTTTGTCTGCTCTGTAGATGGTTGACACTGCCAGTGTAAAATAAGTGTTGCCCTCCCACCGCAGTCCATCCATCACAGCCAGGCAAGCTGGCACTAAGCAGCTCCTCGTTTGACATTTACCTCCCCTCGACTTCTCATTTTTTCATTCAAGTTGTTTGATCTTTTTGGTGAGTCATGCTTTGTGTTTTTATGTATTTGCAGCCACTGTTCTGTAAGAATGTGCAGTATATGTACATAGATCATCATGTTATGCAGATACACAGTATAGGTCTATACACACACACACACACACACACACACACACACACACACACTATGCATACATAGTTCCACTACTTTAAAGGGCAACTTTTATATAGCATTTTCAGGATTATACTTGCATTTTGTGTTTGTACTAGAACATGTTTACATGATTTAAAAAAAATAACTTTATTTTTCTCATACTGCCCAATGGCTGCTGCACCTGTATTCACCCTCTGTATGAGATGCTCTGTAGGAGCGCCTGTCTCTTTAAGCCCTCTTCCCGAAAAAGCCCAGACTGCTGTCAGTACCCGATCCGTTCTGCGCATGTGCAAGATGACACGTATGCCATGACGTAGGCGCAGATGATAATACAGCGTTCCATCCACCTCGGAATAACAGGCACCACAGCTAAATTAAGACTTTACAGTAATAACAATAAAGACAAGTATTGAGTGATTGTATTTTAAATGAGCACAAGTAAAGTAGAACTGACGCAACTGCTGTTATATATGTTAACGTTTATTTTCAAGTTTTATTTTGAGGGTCTTTTAAAGTTTACATGCTGTCTCAGCTAGCGGTTAGCCGAATTAGCTGTTAGCTAAACTAGCTAACGTTAGCTTAACTGTGGAGGCTAACGGCAGACCGCTACAATCAGCTAGCGGTTAGCCAAATTAACCGTTAGCTAAACTAACGTTAGCTTCCCGGTAGAGGCTAACGGCAGACCGCTACAATCAGCTAGCGGTTAGCCAAATTAACCGTTAGCTAAACTAACATCTTGAGCATGCGCAGAACGGATCGTGCAGGTGGAAGCGGTGCCGTTATTCCAACCTATTCCGAAGTGGTGGTGGCATGAACGCAGCATTATCATCTGCGCCTACGTCATGGCATACGTGTCATCTTGCACATGCGCAGAACGGATCGTGCCAGTGGAACGGATCGGGTACTGACAACTGCTCTGATTGGCCCAGCATGCTTCCTGGAAACTCCGGAGCCTCCACTCCGTGTTTCACAAGGGGGTAAGCCTCTCCCTCGAACTCCCTTTTTTTGTAAAAATAGGCTAACGATTGTGTCATAACCACACGACATACTGTCACATAGGAGAGGAAGTAGTATAGGAGAAGCTCGCAGGTAGTTTCGACTTACATTCACTGGTTAAGTTTAATTACTAATGTTAACAAGCATTTTAGTTAGCAATAATTAGCCTGTTCCTTTGTTATCTCCTTACATATACCTACGCTCTCTGTCTCTGTAAGATTGGGAATGATTGAGATTTCTCTTGGCACAGCTACCAGAAGACTTACAACTTTCAGACAGGTTGCTCACGTCACATTTACGTTGTCTCTCTTAGTTGGAGGCTGCTCAGCTATCACCGGAAAAGTGCTTCTAATATCCTTCACTGGTCTCCGTCCAGAGCAACGGGGTCTGTTGGTCCAGTTTATAAACTGTCTATGATGTTTCACTAGTTGAAGCTGGAGCTACTGCAATGGAGTATACAAGCAGAGAAATGACCAGCATTGGCCAAGATTACAGTTATGACACATTAGCATGTAGCTGCTTAATAGTTAGCAAATAAATCGCAAATAAAGGTTTTTAATTAATTAGTTAGTTAATTAGTTTCAGGAATAATGTGACCCGGAATTGGGGAAAATTTAACAACACTGGCAGCCAAGATGACATATTTTACTGCCATTAGCTTGTAGCTACATGCGACAGTATTAACACAGCAGTGGATTAAAAAATAACATCACTCTAGTCCTAGTCCTGGGTACTTGAAGCAGATGACCAATCATAGCAGGCCGGCTTAGAGTTGCGTAAGGCTTATATAGACCTTAGTGGTCCCCTAATACTGTATCTGAAGTCTCTTTCCCAAAATTCAGCCTTGGTGCAGAATTACTGCCACTAGAGCCAGTCCCACAATGAGCTTTCCTTAGTATGTGCCATTTCTCTGTCTGTAGCCATTGAAGAGGAGAGAGGGGGAGCAAGGTGGAGGGTGGGGGTGTGGCCTTGACCAACTGCCACTTTGCTCGTTTGAAAGCCATGATGTCTCTCTCTCTCTCTCATGGGTGGGCCAAATTCTCTGGGCCAATCCTTCTATTGGCAAGAAACAAACAAAAACAAATTTCACAAATTGATCCAAAAAGCAAGTGCTCGGACGAATCCAAAGCCATCATTACTGACAGAGTTGTCAGCTTTTTAAAAATAGCTTTCTGAACTCTGGGAAATGCTTCTTGTTAGACTCTGTGATGGGAAAGAACCAGATATCAAAATGAATCTGGCCCCTACTTTGGACACGTTTGTGTTTCTTCTGGCGAGTGATAGTCAAATGAAGCTTTGTGAACCATTTTCTTCATTTTCTTCCATTTTCTGAGCCCACTAGATATCCAAACTTGGTTTAAAGAAAAATACTCAAATAATGGCAATTCAGTGTGCTTTCACCCCTTTGTTGAACAGAGAGCGCCATCTATTGGGCTCAGAAAATAAAGAAAAATGCTACACGCAGCTTCATGTAACTTCATTTGGCCATCACTACTTCTGGCCCAATATACAGCCAGAGTCTGGCCAAAATACAGCATAATTGTCAGATCAAACGTAAATGAGCATGATCAAATGTGTTTGTCGAAGAGTAAAAGGCTGCGGTCCAGTTATGGCCCACATACTATATATTGTAATTTAAATAGTTAGGCCCATCTGAAGTAGGCGGCGTCTTATATGACATGTTTTTTGTCATATTTAATATCTCTAGATCAATACTGTGCAGAATCCATCAAATTACAGCGGCATTTCTAAAATAAAGAAATAAATATGAATCCAGAAATGGAGTCAAGAAATTTCTGTATTTTTAGCTTGACAGCTAAGAGCTGGGCCTTTCCAACGCGGTCTTCAGTGCAACCCCACCAGATGCTTAGTAATCCGGCCTGAAACTTTAGTGACTTTTCGGAAACTTTGCACAATAATTCCAGAACGATAAATCCACGACTGAACAGTTAATTTGGTCATCTTTTTGTATGAAGAGCCATCTTTTATCGTTAGCCGCCAACAGGGTTGAGGTTATACAAGCATTATTACACAAGTAAACCAGGCTAACCAAAGATTGGAAAGAAATGGCTTAGATCTTGGCATATAACACAATGTCCCCTGGCTGATTTCTATCCAAGTTCAAGTATAAAGGCTTTGTAGGAATTCATAAAGCCATTCAAACCCGTGGTCACAGACAATGACAAAATCTGACCTAAACCTAATAAGTACATTCCATTTAGCCAATAAATGTCAAGTTTTGACCTTGTCAAGAGTTGCCAAGTGACAGGGTAAGGCAGCACAAAAGACCAGCATGGCAATCTAAGAAACATTTTCACCTTTTAAATATTCATTGTATGAAAATGTCACTTTCCAAAAGATATACTCCAAAGAAGAGGTTATTGTCAAACACCATTTACAGCCATGTAAAATAACAGGCCTCCAGATGAAGCCACTCAAAACTCTAAACCCAAGTGAGTCCTTTTCACTATTTTGCTGTTATAGACAGACCAATTTACTGGTGGTCTAGAGTAAATTGGTCTGTCTTAAATATGAACTATAAAATGGAGTTAACATTAATAGAAAAATAGGTTGAAATCGAACTATACACAATGTAGCATAGTCTGCCAGATTTTCTTTTTTTGGGGGCATTTTTAGGCCTTTATTTTCACAGGATGAAGACATGAAAGGGGAGAGAGAGGGGGAATGAAATGCAGCAAAGGGCCGTAGGCCAGAGTCGAACCCGCTGCCACTGCGTCGAGAAGCAAAACTCTATACATGTGCACCAGCTCTACCAAATGAGCTAACCCAGCCACTAGTCTGCCAGAATTAACAGTAAACAGGTGACACATTTGGAAGTTCCATAAACTAAATTATGTATGGTATGTCTGTGGTGCGTGGTAGCTTTGTTTCTCCATCTTTTCCTGCATCTCTACTGCAGCCGAACTCACATGAACTGTTGGTTTGTGTACAACAACCATAGCAATGCACAGCTGACTAAGCCGTAAAGAGTCCGTAAACTGTTGCAAAATGCGGTAAAAACCCAGATTGAGTCGCATATTCTGAATGTACTGTATACATGTCCAAAGAATGCCTCTAAAACCTGAATAATACCGTCATATCCCGCGTCTTAATCGGAAAATGCTGAATTTGGAAACCTGTTTACATCAAATTCATAATATTGTCATATTCAGAATAATAGTGGAATATTAGTGTGTTCAGTCCGATCAGATATTTTTTTTGTTTTCTGAAGATGAATCCTTTTGTTTTCAATGTGGGGTGCTGTGTTTTTGTAAATAGGTTCTGTTAAGGGAGTGTAATAATTTGTATCCTTCAGCTGTCTTTGGGCTTCCTGGATGAACTGTTTTCTGTCCATAATGACCACTGAGCCTTTCTTGTCTGGTGGTTTTATGATGATAGAAGAGTTCTCTTGTAGTTCTTTCAGGCCCTGCAATTCTTTATCCGAGAGATTGGGGTGTTCTTTTTGGAGATAAGATTCTTGAGAATCCATTTTCACTACTAGATCTGCATGAGAAGTTAATTCGGGAAGGCCGTCTGGGTTGGATTCCCAGGTGGATTTAAATTTAAAATGAAGAGGGATTGGGACGCGCAGAGTTTTAATCTGCGGTGTGTAAAGAGGGATTGCCTGAAATTAACAGATTTAGGAGTGGGCATGAAGGAAAGGCCTTTTTGAAGTAGTTGTCGTTGTGCCTGAGTTAGGATGAAGGTGAGGGAGAGATTTACTACTGATTCGTCAGGTAGGGAAGGGGAATTGGTCAGTCTTGGGTCGTGGCCTGGGTTATTAACATAGACTGTTAATATTAATGGACGAAGCATGCAGTTTGGCGAAGTGCTACAAATGTGGAAGTGCCTTAAACCTGCATTCTATCTGAATTCCAACAGGGGGCGACACGTGCGGTTGTCTGTCGAAGTCGATGAGAAAGTGACCCATTTCTCACTTGATTAATTACCTCAGTAAACATTTTCATAATGAGTTTATGGTCTCACTCGCTACTTTTAAGTCTTCTGCAATACAGAATTATGTTTTTTTTCTAATTATGGTTTCGTTGATTTTAAAATCGGCGATAAAGCAGGGGGTGTTTTAGGGCGTGGCTATGATGTGATTGACACACTGAGGTTTGGGTGGAGGGGGGAGCTTTAGGTGTTGAGGTGTTATTCCATGTGGTGTTACCCCCATGAAAGTAGATTTAGGGATGGGGGAGTTGGTTCGTTCGGATTAAGTCGGGTTGTAAGGGGTCAGGTTCTTTGTTGTGACATCTGCTTCCATAAAAATGGTGTAGTTTTAGTTATTCTTCCCATTAACTTATTAAGTGTAGTCCATATTTTCTTACTGTCTGCACATACATCCCACTTGGTTTGTTAGCTCTCAAGAGAGTAAAACTATCCAGAAGCCATTACAGTGAAGATAACGAGGGAAAACGTCCAGTGTAATCTCCATACAGGACACACTCGTTTAGCTCTTAAGTAGAGAAAAAGAAAAGGGAATTTCAGAAAGAACGTGACTCTGAGTCAGACTCAGAACAAGTGTGAATAACAAATGTTTGTCACGAAGGTTTGATTTCCAGTTGGAAATGTTTAACTAATGTTTAATAGCTGTGAAATTGTTTAAGTAAGGCACAAAGAGTATTAATAAAATTTTAATCATGGTTAAGTGATGCTTATTCAGCACTCAGGCATTTAAATTAAGTGTTACCTAATGAATATATTTTTCAACTTTAAAATAAGGGTCACAAAGAGCATCAATAACTGGTAAATCATGGTTAAGTAATGCATATTCAGCACTCTTATGCATTTATCAAGTCTTACTTAAAGGACAAATACGGCGCAAAATGAACCTAGGGGTTAATAACATTGTGTACCAAGTCGAACGTTCTCTGGGACATGTTTTCATGCTAATCGAATGCGTCTCTACCTTTAAACAAGCTACCGCAAAACCGGTGGCTTTCGGGGTACTTGGTAAATCAGTATTTTATACCACTAACAAGGCTCAAAATAGCACCACACTTAAATGGTAGCATAATGATGGTCCCTACATGCAAACCGAAGCATTGAGAACTTTGTAAGTGTACAGACAGTTTATTAAAAAGATAGATTATAAAGATAGTAGCGTTCGTATTTACATTCGGATGCCATCTTGGAAAACAGTCATGAGCAGTCGAACCACGAACGCCGTGCAACCAGTAGCCAGTAACATTGCTCAAACACAGCTGCTAGCCTGGTATGTTTCCCATTGATAAAATGAAATACCATGTTAAACATAAATATATACTGATTTGATTACAGCAAAGACAATTTAGTCTGTATTTCGTTCTGTATTGACAGATGCAATATTAGAAAATAGATTTTTTTTTTTATTACATGTATGTCTGCATTTATATCAAAACCTAGAGGCTTTCGAAACATCAACATGTTATTTATTAATATGTATTTGTGTCTAAACGACATAAACATCTTTTCCTATTCTATTTTGCCTGGCAATGCTTCCAACACGCTTGCTATTTCTAGCAGGCACGCGTTTTCGGCGCGGCTCAAGCCGTGCCTGAGATGCGCATGCTACGCAGGCAGTGTGTAAGCTCTAACCTGTTAACATGGAAGCCAAAATATAAACAGACACGCCAGGGGCCTGTACCATGATGGGGGTTGAACAAACTCAGGGTTGCAGGATTGGTTTAGAGTTGACAAAACCAAACCGATGCAATCAGGCTTTATTGGTACCATGACGCAGCTTATCAACTTTCTCTGTTAACTCAGGCTTTGATCCTTAAACTCTGATTACTCCCCGCGCACGTGCACATAAAAGAGTGACGTCGGCACCGAACAACCAATCACGTTCAATATGGATAGAGCGAGAGCAATATATTTTTCCGCGAAGGAGCAAGAAATTATTTTAGAATATAAAAATGTTTTTCAAGCACGCAGTAATACCGTCTCTGCTGCCAAAGCAAGAGAACAATCTTGGAGGAAGATTGCTGATTGCGTTAATGCGTAAGTTAAAGAAATACATTCTATAGGCCATTAATGTGAAATTATGAATATAGGCTAATCATATTAAAAAATGTATTAAATAAAATGAAAATGTGTGTATATACATATATATATATATATATATATATATATGTGTATGTTTGTAAAATGTGAATGTATTGGCTTTGACATCCTAAGAAAGATTAATATTAATTGATTTTTAGATGCAACCCCAACTCCAAACGTTCTTGGCAGCAGATCAAGACAAAATATAAAAATATAATTCAAAGTGGTGAGTATTTATCACAACCTTTTATTATTTTTGTGGATATTTTATCACAAACACTTCTTTGCAGCAAAAGGTGAAGCCATTGCAATGATTGCAACAGAGAACAGCAGCTGGGAATTAATTACGTCCCCTATATGTTTCTTTGCTCACCGCTGATTGGTCAAACTTCAGACTGAGATCTCAAATCCAGAACATAACCTGCCCCGGAGCAGGTTAGCCGTGCAGCGTAAGATACCATGGCAACGAACACCGATTAAAGCCGAGCTACTTTCATAGTACCTAAAACCCAGGGTTGGTGGAAACTAAACTGAAACATAGCTGGCTAGCCACCTAAACCAGCTTCATGGTATAGGCCCCAGGTCCTTCTAAGTAATAATAATAATAAATTGAATTTATATAGCGCTTTTCATAGACTCGAAGTCTATGAAAGGGGAGGTAGAGTACAAAACAGAACAAAACAAAACAAAACAAGATTCAGGAACAGATGGAAAGGGAGGGGGTATGGGGCTATGGATAAGCAGAGGTGAAGAGATGGGTCTTGAGGTGGGACTGGAAGATGGTGAGGGACTTAGAGGTGCGGATCTCTTGGGGTAGGGAGCTGCCCTGGGAGCTGCCCTGGAGAATGCTCTGTCCCCAAAACTGCACAGGTTGGATTTTTGATGGAGAGGAGACCAGCTGAGGTGGATCTGAGGGACCGTGAGGGTTGGTACGGGGAGAGGAGGTCAGTCAGGTATGAGGGGCCAGTGGAGTTGTTTTAGTACTGGAGTGATGTGGTGCCAGGATTTGGAGCGGGTGATGAGTCGGGCGGCTGCGTTTTGGACCAGTTGGAGTCGGTTGATGTTGGTAGAGCTGATGCCGAGGAGGAGTGAGTTGCAGTACTCCAGTTGGGAGGAGATGAAGGCGTGAGTCTTTCAGCGGCGGGGGGAGTGAGAGAGGGTCTGATTTTGGCAATGTTGCGAAGGTGAAAAAAGGAGGTTTTAATGACTTGATGGATGTGAGGCTCAAGGGAGAGGGTGGAATCAAAGATAATGCCAAGGTTGCGAGCCTGGGGAGATTAAGTTTGAGGAAGTTGTGTTGCATCCAGGTTTTAATAGTTGACAGACAGAAGTTGATGTGGGAGAGGGGAGGATTGTGGGGGGATTTGGTGCTGAGGTAGATCTGGGTGTCATCAGCATAGCAGTGGAAGTCCAGGTTGAAGTGGCGGTGTATCTGACCAAGAGGGAGGATGAAGAGGAGGGGGCCGAGTACGGAGCCTTGGGGAACACCTTGAGTAACTGTGGCTGTGGCAGAGGTGTGGTTATGGAGAGAGATGAAGTGGGATCTGTTGGATAGGTAGGAGTGGAGCCAGTTGAGTGCAGTACCTTCGATACTGAGGTCTTTGAATCTGGTGAGCAGGATGTTATGGCTCATGGTATCGAAGGCTGCACTCAGGTGGTCGAGGAAGATGAGGATGTTGAGGCAACCGGTGTCAGCAGAGGTAAGGAGGTTGTTGAGGACTTTGAGGAGAGTGGTTTCAGTGCTGTGGAGGGGCCGAAAACCAGATTGGAGGGGTTCAAATTGGTTATTGGCATGAAGATGGGTTTGTAGTTCTGCGGCGACTATACGTTCCAGGCTTTTAGACAGAAAAGGGAGGTTGGATATTGGGCGGTAGTTGTTGAGGGAGGAGGGGACCAGGCCAGGTTTTTTAAGGATTGGGGTGACAGCGGCAGTTTTGAAGGCAGAGGGGACAGTTCCAAGGGACAGTGAGGAGTTGAAGAGGTTAGTGAGGTAGGGGCATAGGACGGGGAAGCAGGACTTCAGGAGTGGAGTAGGGAGGGGGTCAAGGGAGCAAGTAGTGGGTTTGGAAGAGCTGATGAGTTTGGAGATTTCAGGAGGAGTGACCGGGTCAAACTGGGAGAGGAGGCAGTGAGGAGGAGGGCTCGGGAGGTCAGGAGAGATGGGGAGAGGAGGGTCCATGGTGGGTGCTGGAGTAGATCCTGGGAGGTCAGATACAGGGGATAGAGATTGGTAGATGATGTTGATTTTGTCAGCGAAAAGTGGAGGAATGAGATGCAGAACTCCGGAGTAGAGGTAGGGAGGGTGTTGGTCCGAGGCTTGATGAGGTTGTTCATTGTGGAGAAGAGGGTTCTGTGGTTTTGGCAGGGGTCGGTGAGGATGGTGGAAAGGTAGGCAGATTTGGCAGCGTCTTTGTAGGTAGTGAGATGGGGTTTATAGGCTTCATGGTGGACCGTGAGGGATGATTTATTAGTCAGACGTTCAAGTTGGCGGCCAGTTTGTTTCATTTTCCGGAGTGCAGGTGTGTACCAGGGTGAAGAGGTATTATAAGTGACAGTTTTTGTTTTGAGGGGGGCCAGAGTGTTGAGGGAGGTAGACGAGGTGGAGTTGAGGTGGTTTGTGAGATCATCAGGTGAGGTGAGGGTTGAGTCCAGGTGGAGAGTGGTGGAGAGCAGGTCAGAGAGATGGTGGGGATCGATTGATTTGAGGTTGCGGAAGGTGATTTCTCTGAGGAGGCGGGGGCGTGGGGTTGGAGAAGGGATGGTGAAACGTTTCAGTTTGTGATCAGAGAGAGGAAAGAGGCATGGACGGAGGTCGAGCACCGGTTGGTTAGTGGAGCAGACCAGGAGGAAATAAGGAACATGAGTCAAATATAATATGTATGGAAAAGAGCACTAGCATTTTTTACTCTGAACTCGCTTTTCTACTCAGTAAAGCATTAACTATGATTATAGGTGGGTCCTATAGATTAAGGAGTCAAGTCAACTGACAGAGAAGACAAGTCCTAAGGAAATACTCATCTGGACAAGTGCCATGAGACAGACTAGCTTCCTGTAATTAGCCCCTATGGAGAAACTGGGTTACAATGTCTTGATTAACTCTTATTTTTTCCATTATTGGATTCATCTCTCTGACGTTCCACATTGCGTGTCTTCCTGTGGGTATGCTCTGCTATATCCAAAGCAAGGGCCCTGTGCCAAGTATTACAATGCTGCAGGGACATGCATAGACATTTTGGACGGTAGGGGCTCAAGGAAAAAAAATGGCTTAATAGTTAGTGAATAATTATTTATTTGAAATTTAAACAAAACATTAAATATCTTAACAACTCTGACTACCTTACCAATTTATCTTATTTACCTAACACAATTGTTTAATATATTTAATAAATACTCAATAAAATAATCAGTCCACACAGAGACGTTTTAGTATTCACACAGGTTAATCACAAAGGAAACTCTGTATAAGCTCCGATCTGATATTTAGATTTTTTAATTCAAGAAATATATTTGTTTGACAGGGAAGCTATGTACAAACAGGAATATATAATATATCCAGAAAAAAGGGCACTTTCTCTCGAGGAAGAAAAAGGACAGGTCTATGTGTATATGTGCCTGCCTGGCTGGGAGCATGCCGTACAACAAATCATATATGTTTATTACCTTTTAGCCTCCAATAAATCAAGTTGTGAAAAATACAGTCTGTGCCCATATCATTTTTCATGTATAATCCAGCAAGTGACAAGCATCATCCTGCTAATTTAAAAAAAAGAAAAAAAAAGAAATTGTGATTTTTGCATTTGACATTCATATTGGGCATCTCTTTGTTGCTGTTCTGGAATATTACAGTGCTCTGACCATGCTGGGCCCTGAGCCAGCTCCTGTACTGTAAAGCTCCAGGCGAGCAACATATAGGACAGATGGCACCGTATCTTCATTACACTTCTTGGCGAAGGGCCCTCATACCAGTACGGATGGGTATGAGCAACCTGGTCCATGCTGTGCACCAGTAGCACAGAAATCAGCTCTTTCACTCAATGGAATGACACTTACTCCTGCTTTTGGGCTGCAGTTCAAAAATGAATTGTTAATAAAAACGAATGGATCTTTACTAACCTTCCTGCATGTCTTCATATTGGTATAGGTCATATAAATGCATCAATCACTGTACAAGGTTTAAAACATTTAAATCACTGGGAGGATAATTAACCCTGACCTGTTAATTGCCTGTAATTTAATAGCAATAATAAAGTGTTAGTGTTCAATTTACTTAAAAGGTCATTTGAAATGTCACTTATGCTGCTAGTAAAGCTCCCATGTATTTCACCATGAATTGTTAATAAAAACGAATGGATCTTTACTAACCTTCCTGCATGTCTTCATGTTGGTATGGGTCATATAGATGCATCAATCACTGTACAAGGTTATAAACATTTAAATCATTGGGAGGATAATTAACCCTGACCTGTTAATTGCCAGTAATTTAATAGCAAAATAAAGTGTTAGTGTTCAATTAACTTAAAAGGTCATTTGAAACGTCACTTATGCTGCAAGTAAAGCTCCCATGTATTTCATCTACAGTAATGTTTATGTGGCAGATGGTTAATCCTGATGATTGTGATTAATCTTAGGCAGGTAATTTTCCACACCGGATACAGTTTTTTCACGTAATTCTTACCTAAGATAAGTATCAAACTAACGATGTATACTGTATATTTAAATCTCTCTTTTAAATTTTGCATGTCAGGTTTGGATAGGTTTTCCTTGGGCGTGTTTTGGATCGGGTCCAATACTTTAAACCGTGATGACATCGCCTTGAGCCTAAAGTCTGTCAAGGAAGCATTTCTTTAATTGTTTTGCAGGTGGAGGGAGATGACCCTAAAATAATTCTGTATAATTTTTTCCCTACAGCACCTGATGCTTGATTCAGTGACTGAAGACTATTGTTTGGAGAGCTAGTGTGTCTAAATCGTTGGTAGTATTTGACAATTAAAGCACCACTTTTTTTAGAATGTGATGTGAGGCATCCCTCTGTTTTTATTTCATGAAAAAGTAAAATATTACACAACCATCTCCCTCTTAATGTCTTTTACTGTAACTTATGTTTAAATAATGTATTGAGGAGAAAAACAGTGGGCCTGCTTTTCATCTTTTAAGTTAATTCTTAGATATCTTTTGTTAAATGTTTAAATCCTTTTTCCTCAAGGGGCCATGCATAATTGAAGGAGATGCTTTGCAGGCAAAATCTTGTTGTTTTATGCAGGTTGGTAATATAGTGAATGTTTGAAATGTAGTTGAGTCAGTTTCATTTCAGGAGCATTAAAAACAGCACACAATAACTACAAAAGTGTGTGCAACATATTATTTGTTTGGCCTTTGGGTCTTTATGTAGCTTTAAAAAACTTTAGATCAATAAAACTAGCTTTGCTGCAAACATGTTTGACTTTTAGCTGGGCTGAAAAGTCAAACAGGTTTCCATTATTTTGAAAAAAATAACTAATGACATACAGTTCTCTGACCTGCCATTATTATGTTTTATTTAAAGTAAAGTAAAATCTTATTCTATAATGTGTTTTTTATGTAAGCTTTACATTTGCTGTCCAAATATATAGACTGATGAGTAGATATAAACACAAAGTATTTTTACATAGCTTGGATTGTGAATCTGCAGTTATTCTGCAAATCTTACTGTGTGTTTACAGAACTAAAATTAATCTAAAATTAAGGCAGCTGCATTGATGAGAGCTGGATAGCTTTTGTCTGCTTTGCGCATAAGGCTACACTGAATGGAACTGCAGTAGTAAAACAGAGTCATAAAAATCTGATTAGGTGCTTATGAGCACTGTAAAAGCCTCAGCTGTGCCCACTTCACCATCAGCACAAGACCAAATCTGACGTTTATGAAATCAAAACTATAACAGAACTTGGATTTATGCATTCATACTATTTATGTTTATAATACCAGTAAAAAGCAATTGTATTCTTACTTCCTTTAAATCTAAAAAGTATTGTTCTTATTTTAACGGTCCCCACTTTTTAAATTAGAAGCTTCTACCAAATGGATGAGAGTTCCATTTACAGCAAAAGTGCTCTTTAGATAATCTACATGAATGTGTCTCTTTTAATTGATGGGCAATTTTTAAAACCTGTGAAATAAAAATGGTGCTTCTAAACTATTTTAGGATTTGTAAAACAAAATCAATTAAAGCTGCGAGCAGCGATGGACGGGCCCTCGCGCCTCTGCGCGCGTCAGGGTTACCAGCGGACGCCGCTCCTTGCGACCGTGCATTTGCGCGACACTCAGACGCCACAAACCGTCACCAATGAAAAGGGAACTCCCCGCCGAGTTCAACGATACCTCACACAAGACTCTATGTCATTAGGTTCATTAGCTGTGAAAGGGGGTGTGGCTAAAGCATAGGGGGCGGGTTCAACCTTCACCAATTAAAAATGAAGCCTCTGCTGAGATGAATGATACCCCACACAAGACTCTACCTTAAATGGGTCAGCATGTATGAAAGGGGGGGGCGTGGCTTAAACATAGGGGGCGGGCCAAACCATCACCAATGAAGAAGGAAGTCTCTGCTGAGTTCAATGATACCTCACACAAGTGTTTACATCAATCGGCCATTATTAATAAAAGGGGGCGTGGCTTAAGCATAGGGGGCGGGCCAAACCATCACCACTGTTGCTGGCGCGGTCGGTCGCTCGGGCCCTAATTAAATTTCATGCATAGTAATGCACACATAGGGCTCTCTCAGGGTTGGCATCAGAGACAGTAGCCAACAAAAATGGCCCATGGAGGAAGAACAACAGATTTCGCAGCTGAGAATTTAGATTTCTCTGTCAATATTTGACTACATCTAGCATCAAAACTGATTGGAAATCCACATTAAAATTGGCAATTTCCCCTTTAAGTTCACATTCTTCATGGAAGCAGTACAGACGAATATTTTATCCTATGAGGACGCTGTGGTGCACAAAACCATTTTTTCTAAATCGTTACATAAGTTGGAAAGATGTGTAACCCACTCAGGCAATGGGTTTTATTCTTCTTTAACAAGGGTTCCTTTCAGTATACCTAATCTGACTCTATAAGACCTCCTTTTCTCTCTAGCTAGCTGTCTCTTCCCTTTTCTCTCTCGGGGGGCTTGTAAAGCTTTGAGTCCAATTTCATACACTCTGTTTCTTCCTTTTTATTACCCTTGCTCTGCCTCTCTCACTCCCTCCTACACTCTTTATCCTGACTCTCCTTCCTCCCCTTCATCACATAACTTGGCCTGGTAGTAATAACCCAGAATGTCGACAGCAAATCATCTCCTCTGTTCCAAAGGTTCAGTGCATGATGCACACTGACCTTACACTCAGGAGCAAACAGTAGAAAATGAGAAACCTACAGGCTGGAAATTGCTCTATCTTGTAATCGAGGTAGCATTATGGTACATCAGTGCAGTTAAAAAGTACAGAAAGTAGTGGAATGTCAAGCTTTTTCAAATGGAAAGTTTGGCTTTAAAATGTGTTTTATTTTGTACAATTGTCAATGGTTCTGTAAAAGACGTGGCCACCAATGAGCAAATGTATTTCCTTCTTTATAAATCAGTTTTGGTGGGGTAAAACAATGACTAATCGGATAATATATTCTACAGTCTGTAGACAGTATCTAGACACATAATCTGATGCATAACACATTTTATAAATGAATCATGGTTATTAAATTATTTTGGGAGTGTGACGTTGGAGGGCACATTCAAACCAAACATTTCCTACTGCTGCTGCTTCACATTAAAAGGGTTCCACTAGCAAAATACAGGGTGGCTTTTATTGTGACGCAGTCACAGGAGACTCAATATATTTGTCACTGAAGTTAGCCCTGGGAGAAAGGGGCAACCTCCCGTGCTGAGCAATGAAACAAATGTCGAAGGGCCAAAAACTGCAGTTCATCAAGTGGCCGCTTGAGGTTGACTCCAGAAGCGAGTCATTTTTCATATACAAAAATGCCCAACTTTACAGCAGAATTAAACAGACCAAATGGGTTTGGTCTTTATAGCTAAGTTTACACTTCATGACAACTCTGGGGGGAGGGGTATATTTTTCATAACTCATCAGATTAAGATATATCAAGGTTTAAAGTTCTGCATAATTAAGGGCGTAGTCACATTGATTGATAGGTGGCTGTAGTGAGACCAGGCTGCAGCTCTGCTTGGTGTCCATGTCAGTTCAGCTAAAGCTAATCCGACTCATTGCTCTTGACCTCCCGGCCGTGTTTTTGCCTATCTGACAATTGTCAAGCAAATATACAACGCATAACATGGCTTGCTGTAGGTTGAATTGTACTAACGACCAAGAAGTCAACACTCCAGTTCTTTCGGTAAGTGCAATTCTAATATGTTATTTGATGTTCTATGTGAGCATTATTAGCATGCTAGCTAATTAGCCATAGACAGAAGCCTCAGACCATGACGGTCAGCTAACGGGAGCGTATGCTAAACTGGTCCGGCTTGCACCGGTCAAAACGTAACTTAGTGTTTAAATGTACAATGATAATAATTTTGAACAAAGTGTGTTTGTTTGTGTGAGGTTGGAAAATGAATAGTCACTACGTTATTTGGGACCGTGATGATCTTATATCGTCAGCAGTAAACCTGTTTGAGTCGTGACTCACTCAGATCTATAACCCAACTCTTTAAATTAACTCATGCGTCGCAAGTCTCTAGTATCATTAACTCGGATCAGTTGAGTCATACTACAATTCAATCTAAAATGATAACAGCGCCACACACAAACTTCTTGCAACATTAGCTACTACTAGTCCTAGCCATCTTAGCTGCCAAAAGCTTTATAACTTACAATTTCGTAGGCAACAACAACTCCACAAGTCAACTCAAGTGACTGAATGAGCAGAGAGACAGTCTGAGACAGGGTTTTAGGAACTTCCCGACCTGCAGACTCAGAGCCGGAAACATTGCAAGCTCGCTGACCACTCAAGAACTCATGAACCCTCAACGACCCACAAGTTCTCCATGACTCACGAGTCCTCGACGACCCCCAAGCTCCGTCAGCGGCGCGAATCAGCCGGCTACATTGTCATGAATGGATCTGTAGCAGACGAGCGAGTGAACTTCACTCGAGTCAGGGTAAAGCAAATCCACAACAAAAGCCATTCTTTCACTTCTGAAATAACATACAATGTCACATAGCCTAGCGTATGGATCTAAATCAGGGCCAAATGTTTTGTTCATTTGAAAAAAATATATATAGTTGAAAAAATAAAGCTTGAAATTGAAAATTTAAGTTTTGGTCAAAACTTGGAAAAAATAAAACCATGTATTCAAACTAAAAATAAGTGTACCAATTTTTCTTTCAGTTTGAATAAAATATGGATTAATTCTGGAATTATTTTGAATAAATTTTCCTTTTTCACTTTTATATTTGTTTTCAGTTCCACGTTTCATGTTTTCAGATTCAAAACTTATTTTTTTTTACGGCTTCAAATCTTTTTTTTTCGGTTTCAAATCTTTTTTTTCGGTTTCAGATCTGTTTTTCACTTTCAGATCTTTTTTTTTCGGTTTGAGACTTTTGGCCCTGATTTGGCTTCAACTCATGGCTTCAACTCAGAGGGGCGTGGCATTATGAGTGACAGCCTATCAAAGAAGGCAGAAGACTCCTCTGTCATGTTGCCTTCAGGAAATGGTGTTACTGTGAGAACTATGACTGAATGCTTTCTATCCACTATATACATGTGATTTTAACTTAACAAAGTGATGCCAGTGACAAAGTTCCATTTAAAAAATTGTTTTGGACAACACATGGTACCAATTACACTATAAGAGCAATAAACTGTGCCAGATTGTGCAGTTCAGCAGGAACAATGACTTCTCCCCCTTCCATGTATGACTTATAGCACCACAGTATTCACTGGCACCAGCCCACAGGTAAGACATGTGAAAGATATTAGCATTTTTGAATAGATACTTTGCGATGTTATCCCCGCAGTGGCATTTCTTTTGTGATTAACACATAAAGCGAAAATAGGTGGACAGCTGGGAAAAGCTGGCAATCAAGCATCGCTAGCACTAAAGTTAGCATTAACTAACGTTAGCTTCACACTAGCTGGTGTTTTTACACTAATTTTAGTGTCCAGCTCAAGTTTTTTTTACTTTAACAAAATATGCCAAGTGGGCAAACTTTGAAGGCTTCTACCACAGCCTAACTTAAGTATCAGAATACACTAACTTGTCTTTTTGTATTTGTATGTCTTACAGTCTGTTTTCTGGACCGTGTGTGTCCGTAATAAAAGCTTTGATTGATTGATTAACAAAGCGGTTTAAACTAACCATGAAAAGGTAAAACTAGCAATGTTAGTTATCTATAATGTTTTACATTTATAAGGCTGTACGGCTGCAGGCAGCCACTGTCGAGTTATGGTCATTCTGACAAACAGAGGTTAACAAAGACCACTACACGTTAAAGTCAAAAAACTTGAGCTGGACACTAAAATTAGTGTAAAAACACCAGCTACTGTGAAGCTAACGTTAGTTAATGCTAACTTTTGTGCTAGCGATGCTTCATTTCCAGCTGTCCACCTATTTTCCCTTTATGTGTTAATGACAAAAAAAATGCCACTGCGGGGATAATGTCCCAAAGTATCTATTCAAAAAGGCTAATATCTTTCACATGTCCTACCTGTGGGCTGCGCCAGCATGTTGCTTTAGCGGAGCGGACGCTATGCTGACTGCCAAGTGAATACTGTGGTGCTACATTCAATGTCATACATGGAAGTGGGAGAAGTCATTGTTCCTGCCGAACTGCACAATCTGGCACAGTTTATTGCTCTTATAGTGTAATTGGTACCATGTGTTGTCCAAAACAATTTTTTAAATAGATCTTTGTCACTGGCATCAGTTTAAGTAAAAATCACATGTACATATATAGTGGATAGAAAGCATTCAGTCATAGTTCTCACAGTAACACCATTTCCTGAAGGCAACATGACAGAGGAATCTTCTGCCTTCTTTGTTAGGCTGTCACTCATAATGCCACACCCCTCTGAGTTGAAGCCACGCCCCCCACGCAAAATCAGGGCCAAAAGTCTGAAAGTGAAAAACAGATCTTAAAACGGAAAAAAAAGATTTGAAACCGGGAAAAAAAAGATTTGAAAGCGTAAAAAAAATAAGTTTTGAATCTGAAAACATGAAATGTGGAACTGAAAACAAATATAAAAGTGAAAAATGAAAATTTATAATTTATTCAAAATAATTCCAGAATTTAATCTATATTTTATTCAAACTGAAAGAAAAATTGGTACACTTATTTTAAGTTTGAATACATAGTTTTATTTTTTCCAAGTTTTGACCAAAACTTAAATTTTCAATTTCAAGCTTTATTTTTTCAACTATATATATTTTTTCAAATGAACAAAACATTTGGCCCTGATTTAGCTCCATACTAGCGAGGCCTACTGTAGGTTCAGTGTATAAATGTAGTATATTAAAATGCATTAGGTGGAGCAGACAATCCGAAACATTGCAAGCTCGCCTCGGCTCGCCTATAGATCAATACTGACTCAAGTGACTCGCACAACCCGGATCAGTTTAGTGAGTGACTCAGAATAACCCGAATCCTTAAAAGGAATCGAGTTTGCCAGGCCTAGTTAGCAGCAGGAACCGAGAGAGCAGCAGGAACCGAGCCAACAAAGCTTCGGTCACTGGCCAATACAAGCAGCTGGTGGTCGGGTGTAGAGCTCCGCTGTGCTCCACTTTTCAACAGTTTCTGGTGACAGCAGGCTCTCTGATTTAGGACTTAAAATAAGGTGATCGCGTTCCCCCGCCAGGAACCAAGACACCGCGGAAGACTCGAGCGGTTGCGGTTACATTCGGTCTCGACATACTATTTACACACTCATACTGACACTAGACTCATGCACTACACTTACATTCGGTAGCCTGGTGGGCGGTCTCCTCATGACAGTCTTACTACTATGTAGCAACATTCACTTCTAACATTTAACTTAACATAACTACCAAGATAACATTATGTGTATTTGTATGTGATATAATACTTTCCCCTTGGTAATGTAGCCAATGAATTTCCATGAACACAATTCTAAAATGCACGAGACATAAAGGCTTCTGCTATCTGCTATATTTGTATGTGATGTACTGTACTTCCCCATCGATAATGTGTGAATTGCCATGAACACAATCCTCTAAGATGCACCAGAAACAAGGCTTGGTTAGTAACTCAAACTTACATTACATTAGACTCGAGCGGGCCGGCTGGTTGCACGGTTACATTCGGTCTCGTTTAGTAGGCTGGTGGGCGGTCTAGATAGCTCATTTCCTGATTGATTCAACCACCACCACTCCAGTGGAGGCTCTAATGAGCTAGATTACAACACACACAGTAGCAGAAGAATACCAGCTACACACAACGGCACGAATGCTAAAGTAAAAGAAAAAAAACAGGAGTGAGTCGGTTCATTGACGTATGGCACTCAAGTCTCCCGGTTCAGTGACACGAGTCGGGTTAATTAACCGGCTCTTCGGTCAGTTCGTCAACACTACTAGCTAGCTGTCTCAATTTACCCTGCAGAGATCTGAGGAGCAGTTAACCATAGTCCTCATAAATTCACCGGCTTTAAAATTCCAACACAAAGAAAGTGGAAGGAAATGGAAAATACATGCATACGGAGGAATTTCCTGTAGCTCCGGAGCAATCCCGCAAGTGGAACACGAAGGATGTAGACTAGCAGCAATTTAACCAACTCTGTTGTTGTGTGGAAAACTATTCACACTGAATGCAGCATGAAATGTAGAAAGCACGGTTGCAAATATGTTTGACTAATTTCTTTATTATAACAAGGTGAGTTTGTTTGGATCTGTTGTAAAGAGATACAAAAGCTGCTCTGCTGTTGTATTTCTGACAAAGTAGTTACTCAAAGAGCATGTGCTGCTGTAATATTAATGCACACTTGCTCCAAATGTCTCCACATCAAGCAAGAATGAAATCTAAACATTACATAATAAAGTGTGTACCACCAAAATACACAATGTGCATGTGAGGCCTCACTGTGTCGAAGTTCAGATCCCCAATTAAGGTTGGGTGACTGTTGCAGGGTCATACTCTCCTCCCTGATCTGGCAGGGCTGGAGGTGACAGCTGCAGATCATCAGCAGCCACGTTTAAACAGCTTAACTCCAGTCAGTTCAGTTTTTGTCTCTGGAAAGAAAGCTGATTGCAAAGATGTTAAGCAGACTCTGGCTCCATGTACAGTAAAGGGCTGGCTAGTGGAACACTTTTTAAGATTGTTTCTTGGAGAATTTGCCAGCTAATTTGGTAGTTCTTTTGGAATGTCACTGTACTTTGATCTGTGCATCATTTCTTGGCTTGCTAATTAACTGGATGCTCCCAGGAACAGATGGAGGTGGACAGGTGCTTACGGTCCCATTGACTTGCCAACTGCCCTAGGATCTCCCTTTCTTGCAAATTTGGCCCCTGTGTGTCTCCAAAGCTCATTTCACAGGTGCCACCTAGATTGGAACTTCACATCTATATATATATACAGTACAGGCCAAAAGTTTGGACACACCTTCTCATTCAATGTGTTTCTTTATTTTCATGACTATTTACATTGTAGATTCTCACTGAAGGCATCAAAACTATGAATGAACACATATGGAATTATGTACTTAACAAAAAAGTGTGAAATAACTGAAAACATGTCTTATATTTTAGATTCTTTAAAGTAACCACCCTTTGCTTTTTTTGATAACTCTGCAAACCCTTGGTGTTCTCTCAATGAGCTTCATGAGGTAGTCACCTGAAATGATTTTCACTTCACAGGTGTGCTTTGTCAGGGTTAATTAGTGAAATGTTTTCCCTTATTGATAAAAAAGCAAAGGGTGGCTACTTTGAAGAATCTAAAATATAAGACATGTTTTCAGTTATTTCACACTTTTTTGTTAAGTACATAATTCCATATATGTTCATTCATAGTTTTGATGCCTTCATTGAGAATCTACAATGTAAATAGTCATGAAAATAAAAAGGAAACGCATTGAATGAGAAAGTGTGTCCAAACTTTTGGCCTGTACTGTATGTATAAATATGTCCTCACACTTGTCACACTTGAGAGGAAAGACTTGGTAGTTGATCTTGTTGAGGAAATGTAATGTTCTTCCCGTGTCAGTCAAGTGGTGTTTTATCATTAAAAAAGCTAAGACTAAGCTAAAAAATATAGTCGCAAACAAATGCACCATTTCTAAAAGTACACTGTATATTTAAAAAGTTGTACATCTTCAGTAAGTACAAATGAGCTTGTAGCACGCAAAGGGTAATGAAGTTATTATTGGGAGACCGTCTAATGCATTGCTGATTTCGGGCTTTAATGGGTTTTATTGTCAATAAGTACCTTTAACACAGGTATCCATTCAGGCATCAACAAAGTAAGAGCTTTGGAGACATATTGATCCAAGTCGCTAGCTATCAGGATCCCCATTTTCTAATGACTACAGATGTTTTGAGTATAATTCTCAAGTCATTTTCTGCCCCCTTTAAACATCACTTTGAACAAAAGCACAATAGAGCTGTCAGAAAGTCACTGTTTCACCAAGACATATTGCTGTACATGACCTTCTGTAAAAGCACAACTTTATCATTTTCACACTCTACACTTGTTTGTTGGATTGAAAAAATATCAATTTTGTCCTAATTTGGTCTTAATGCTAAAATAAGCCTTCATGTTAAGCTACCCAGTTCTTGGTTCTCTCAGCAAGAAAGCAAATAAGCGTATTGTAATATATCAAACTAGTCCTTTAAACCTGGAATAATTTAATTTTTTTAAATTTCTTTTTCATTTGATACTTTCAAATTTGTGGGATTTTTCCCTGTAATAAATTGTCCACATATTTCACCACCTTCCACTGCGAGGCACTTGCTTTTATCTTACGCAGTCATAATCAAATAGGTCTCATAATCAAATAGGATGTCAAATAGGACATGTTGTGTTCAATCTGACATGGAATGTCGGAATTTCTGGGTTCCCTGTCGGAAACTATACATGTCTACAGGAAATGTCATGGTCGGAAAAATATAACGTTACTTGCTCTATGAAAGACATTGACAAAGAGGAGAACTAAGGACATTTACTCGATTATTTTATTTTATTTTAGTTAGTTTTGCAAACAGACATTACAGTTTTAGTTTAGTTATCTTTTTTTTGTAATGCCGCATTTTTATTTTTATTTCAGTTAACGACAATGGGCCTCATTCACCAATATCTTCCTAAGTTTTCTCTTAAATATGTTCTTAAGAAGGTTTCTAAGAAAAGTTCACGCCGGATTCATGACGTGTTCTTAAACAGCAGATTTGTTCGCACCTGTGTTCTTAGGATTGATGAATCCCACGTCTTCGTAACTGAAAGCGCGTGCCAGTTGTTCCTAATTAGCATTAGAAAACGCCCCAAAAATTTCCATATAAGGACATGACACTTCCTGTGCACCTCCTGGGATACAGGTTGTCGGAGCCGCGGTGGAGGAAGTACTGAATCTCAGTACTTATATAAAAGTACAAATAACCAGAGACATATTTACTTTAGTAAAAGTAGAAGGTGTCCACAACCACAAACAAGGCCTGGTTTTTAAGAAAAGTTCCTATCCTAACCATGAAACGGAAATATGTTGTTAGAATCGGAATGCGGTTGGCTTTATTCATGGATGTATTTCATTTTCTTTAACCATGCAAGTAAGCAAATAAAGTGTGTGAAGCAGCGCAAATGGGGAGATGTGAAGAGGTCCAGCCAAATAAATAAGATATGAACGCCTCTTACACAGCCTGGCGGAGGAGTAAACGACGCTGTGGAGAGAAATAGATGGCAACTTTGATTTAAAAACGGGAATAATAAAAAAACAAACGTTTTCATTTTCACTTTTACCGGAGGCTGTATTACCGAGGGTCAGCGGCGCTGCGCCCGGGCTCTGGAGCCCCGGAGCCGGCTTGGATCAGCCCCATATATACAGTATCTACGGCAACCAAACTTTACTGGTGAGACAAACGTGTGACGGTCAGGAAGACGTTTTGGCAGAGGGGGGAAACTGATCAGAAAATGTAACGGAACATTGTAGAAATGTAGTGGAGTAGAAAGTATAGATAATTGCTGCAAAATGTAACAAAGTAAAAGTCAAAAGTAGGCTATGCACTATTGAGTCTACTTAAGTAAAGTACAGATACGTGAAAAATGTACTTAAGTACAGTTACGAAGAATTTGTACTTTGTTACATTCTACCACTACATTTCGGCCCTATAAATAGCGATCAATCACCAAATAACGCAGGATTTAATCAGTTTAATTGCTGATGTAAATTGCAGTGTTAGTGTCGTTTTTGAATAATATGATTTTTTATCAACAAATGATCAGAAATACATTACAGTACAATACTATCGTAAGAGTGCTTTTCAGTGTTCGTAGATTTTGTTCTTAGCTAAGAACAAATCCAAGTTAAGAAAACATTAGTGAATGCCAGAATCTTCGTAAAAAAGTGCGTAAGAAGGGTTTAAGAACACATTTCTTCGTAAGAACGGTTGTTGAATGAGGCCCAATGTTTTTTCCCACCTAGTTTTTGTTATTTTGTTCGTTTTCGTTAAGAATTATAACCTTGGTCTGAACGCCACACAGGCGAACTGGCAGCGTCCTCTCAAGGGCGGAGATCTAGCAAGGAGAAGACCCATAAAATAGTGATGTGCGGATCGATACTAAAGTATCGATATTTACGATCCCAACGTCTCCTGCTCTAGTATCGATTCTCATATAAAAAGATTGATATTTAAACTCAGTAATTTGGAGTGAGTGTTTATGTTATCATAGGTAACTTTTTGTCACCTGAAAAGTCTAATTATATCCGGTTAGGGGAAGGAACTACTTCTCCTTCCGCCGGTCAGTTGTGTGTGCACTGCGGCTCTGTGACGGAGCCGGCCGCTGCAACAGCCCCTCTTTAATTTCCCGCTACGAAGACTGCAGACTGCAGAGTGACTATGGCTGACCGCAAAAGGAGTCATGTCTGGCTGTATTTTAGCTGTAAAGACAGCAGTGACGCTGTGTGTGGACAGTTTTTGATTTGTGTGTAATTTTCAACCTGTCTTACTGTACAAGTCTCTGAGATTTTCTTTATAATTAAATAATAGAGTAGTTTATTGTCTTGTCATATGCAGCTATAGCCTACTTTGGAATTGGTAAGCCTACAGCCTACTTTTTTACTTTACTTTAAACTATTTGTCACATCACACTACAAATAAAATACGTAAAAAGTATTGGTATTGGTATCGGTATCGGCAATACCAGCCTGGGTATTACATGGTATCGGATCGAATAGGAATTAAGTGGTATTCGGCAGTGACTTCCTATATTGAATCTGTTTTCTATAGATTGAGTCTTTTTACTGAACTAACCTCAACTCAAACTACTCCAGGTTCACTATGTGACAGTGTTTAATGTAATAATGGCCAAATTAAGCTTTGTGAACCATTTTCTTTATTTTCTGAGCCCACTAGATGGTGCTCTCTGTTAAACAAAGGAACAAAGCACACTGAATTGCCATTCCTTGAGCCTTCTTCTTTAAACCCAGAGTGCCATCTAGTGGGCTCAGAAAATAAAGAAAATGGTTCAAGAAGCTTAAAGGTATTGTGTAGGATTTTCCTGAATTTTAGAAAAGAACCGCCCTCTGTACTTTTTGAAAAAATGCACATGCGCAACCCTCTGCCTGCTCCCGAGAGGGAACGCCCATTAAACGCGTGCACGAGAGTGCACTGTTTACAAGTTGCTGTCGGCATGGCTCATACACGCCTACTTTCCAAAAGAAGATTTGCACTTTTTCACAAATTGAGATGTTTACCGTGTGTGCGCGGTGCGTGACTTGTGCCAGGGCTGGAAACACGGTGAGAACGGCGAGCTTCCATGAACGGCTGAAACCGTAGCTCACCACACATATACACCTGAAAGTGCTCATGCGCAGAAAGCAAAAACTACCTAGCGACGAGCACGTTCGACGGCCTTACGTATACATACCACCAGACTGATTGACAACTAGGAGGACCAATTATTTTGATGATCCACCCGGAAAAAGAAAATCCTCCACAATACCTTTAATGAAGCTTAATTTTCCCATTACTACTGGAATTGTACATTGTACGATTTAACGTGAAAAATAAATTTGATTGAAATTGTAATTAAGATGTAACACAATTGCCATTTGTGTTTATGCGTGCAGAACAATGCCGTCCAGAGTAGCTGTCTCAATTTATCTTGCAGAGATCTGAGGAGCAGTTAACCATTGTGCTCATAAATGTGTGGTTATGTTTACACGGAAACGATCTGAAGAGAGAACGCAAAAGTGGCGTTGCATTATCACTTTTCATTCTGCGTTTAGACGAGCGTTATGGAGGGGAAATCTGCGTGCATATGGTGACGCAAAAGTGTGTGAAATTCGATGTAGTATGCACTCCAGGTGACTAGGTGGCACTGCCACACAACACCACCAAGGCACCCACCTGCGTAGAACATTCATTCTACTTCTCTCCTTAGTAGCGCGAAACCAAAACATGCCGAAGCGAACAACAAAAGCTCGTCTGGAAAGACGAGGAGGTGGAGTTGCATGTTTGTCTGATGATGACCGGCACAATTGACCGTGATAAGCCACAACACAGCACCCACGGGAGCCCTACCAATACCCTGAGCCTCGTGGCCCTTCAGCCGCTGCTTGAGAGCGAGAGGCAGCGGGCAGAGGAGGCTGAAGCAGACCCTCCTCTGCCCGCTGACCTCTGCCCGCTGCCACTTGCTCGCTCTCTCTCTCTCTTCATCCATAACGTTGTCGCCTGCTCTGGCTCAAATGAATAGCCTACATATCGTCATCGAACTATAACAACCTTATCCACATTGTTGAAATCATTTAAATATTGAGCCATTACATTGAAATTCTAACAGGAGCCTATAATTTCTGTATCCTACTCCGTAACAATTGTTACAGACGCCTTTTTCTCGTCTCTCTCCACACCGCTGTCTTCAGACTTTTGCGTTTTTACCCTTTAGACGGTAACGCGACGGTGGAGCGTTTTTAAGATTTCCACTCTGGAGGGTGGTTTCACTTTTTTGTGTCTTTAAGCCCCAAAAACGCCGTCACCGTATAAACGAAAGGCACATCCGATAAAATATTTTTTCGTTTTTCACCCGAGAGCGTCATCGTGTAAACAGGGCCTTAATGTTGACAACAAATATTCAAACATCCCTGAAACTGGCCCTCCACTGGTACTTCTGGGCGACTTAAACATCCAGACAGAGAACTGACTTCTTACATCTTTTTTCTTCTTTTGCCCTCTCACTCACTTCCCCGCCCCACTACCAAAGATTGCAACCACCTAGATCTCATATTCACCAGAAACCGCTCTACATCCAATCTCACTCTTACTCCACTCCATACCTCAGACCATTTCTTCATCTCTTACTCTCTCCCATTCTCCCAAGCTCACAACCATATCTCAAGAGACACTATACCTGTCCGCCATAACATTCGTTCACTCTCTCCTTCTTCTCTGGTGTTACCTACTTTATCAACCCTCGCTCTATATGACTCTTTCTCACTCCTGCCTCCCAACAACCCACCAGTCTGGCTTCAAGGCTGGCCACTCAACATTTTCACATTGCTATAGCAACCTCTCTCTCTTCCGTCGTCATCCTTCTGGACCTTTCTGCTGCCTTTGACACAGTGAACCATTTAGACACTCCAGGATCTGGGTGTCGGCCTGTCTGACTGACATTTCTTCTTGGATGTCGACACACCATCTGAAAACTCAACCTTGACAAGACTGAGCTTCCAACTGTGTGTCGGAATTCAGCTGCCGGTGCTGCCTGTGTTGCTGCCTCGCCGCCCGACCTGCCTTCCTTCACACACCCCGGCCTGCTCTGAGGTACTTGGAGCTCCGTCACGACTGGCAGCCGACAGCACTCCATACCTGCGCAAAGTCACCGGTTTTTGGATAATGGACTACTAAACGCTGGTGCTCTGAAAGAGCTCCAGGGCCTGCAGCTCCCCTCTTCCTGCTAGCTAAATGCCCGGTGTGTGTGAGTGAGAGCACGGTCAGCGAGCTTGTTACGCCAGCAATCTGTTACCACAGGTTCCAGTTAATCTTTTAATGTGTGTAATTATAATGTGTTGAGTTATTTAAACAAACGATTGGGGAAATAAACGCCGCTTGTCCGTGACTCTCATTGATAGAGCCTGCGGCTGGATGGAGCTCTATCAATGAGAGCTAGCTAGCCTCCTCTTAGAATTCCTCTGGAATTCACAAATATTCATTAACTTGAAATCGGACACCGTTGTTAGCTTTATAAGACCTTTAGTTAGATGTTGTATAAGTGGCGTGATGAAATTCAAACTGTAAATATACTCAAATTAAGGCGAAAAGGAAGCTAACTATCCGTGATTTGTAGCTAGGATTGAAGGGACAGTCACAGCTAACGAAACACCTAGTGTTCACAAATATTCATTAACTTGAAATCGGACACCGTTGTTAGCTTTATAAGACATATAGTTAGATGTTGTGTAAGTGGCGTGACGAAATTCAAACTGTAAATATAATCGAATTAAGGCAAAAAGGAAGCTAACTATCCGTGGTTTGTAGCTACACATAGCTAGGATTGAAGGGACAGTCGCAGCTAACGAAATACTTTGTCTTCACAAATATTCATTAAATTGAAATCGGACACCGTTGTTAGGTTTATAAGACATATAGTAAGATGTTGTGTAAGTGCCGTGACGAAATTCAAACTGTAAATAAAATCGAATTAAGGCGAAAAGGAAGCTAACTATCCGTGCTTTGTAGCTACACATAGCTAGGATTGAAGGGACAGTCGCAGCTAACGAAATACTTTGTCTTCACAAATATTCATTAACTTGAAATCGGACACTGTTGTTAGGTTTATAAGACATATAGTTAGATGTTGTGTAAGTGGCGTGACGAAATTCAAACTGTAGCTAAATATAGTCGAATTAAGGCGAAAAGGAAGCTAACTATCCGTGGTTTGTAGCTACACATAGCTAGGATTGAAGGGACAGTCGCAGCTAACGAAACACTTTGTCTTCACAAGTATTCATTAAATTGAAATCGGAAATTGGAAATTGAAAACCGTTGTTAGGTTTATAAGACATATAGTTAGATGTTGTGTAAGTGGCGTGACGAAATTCAAACTGTAAATATAATCGAATTAAGGCGAAAAGGAAGCTAACTATCCGTGGTTTACACATAGCTAGGACTGAAGGGACAGTCGCAGCTAACGAAACACTTTGTCTTCACAAATATTCATTAACTTGAAATCGGACACCGTTGTTAGCTTTATAAGACCTTTAGTTAGATTTTGTATAAGTGGCGTGACGTGTGTAACATGTGGTAACAGATTGCTGGTGTAACAAGCTCGCTGACGGCGCTCTCACTCTCACACAACGGGCCATTTAGCTAGCAGGAAGAGGGGAGTTGAAGGTCCTGGAGCTCTGTCAGGGCAGCGGTGTTGGTAGTCCCTGCTGTGGGCTATGAGGCGTGACCGAGCTCCAAGTACCTCATAGCAGGCCGGGGTCTGTGAAGGAAGGCAGGCCGGGCGGCGAGGCAGCACCGGCGGCTGAACTCCGACACACAGTCTTACCAAATTTGCAATTAGCCATCAATTTTCGTAAAACGGCCCATATTTGAGCTTTATATAGTTGATTTCTCGCTTAAAAAAGTATCAGAAGTGAATTTAATAACGAAATAGCCCGATAAACAATGTATAACTTTGCAGTGTCTGAAATATGAGAGTCTCCCATGTGTTTCTATGTAGTTTGCTCAAACCAATCAGCGTGTAGCTCATTCTGAATATTCATGAGCATACCATATTTGGAAGAAAAGCTCTTGTTCCAAATAGAGCCATATTCACAGGGTAGTTAAGGGCCTAATAAAATATCATTCGGGCAATTTTCAGCCCAACCAATGTTACATACCCCATTAGGAGACCTTAAGGAACAGTGTAAAATACCCTATATAATCATTCTATCACCCCTTTCAGGGAAAGGCTCTCCTACCCAGGACCTGACTTAGTCCCCACCCAGACTGTTAGAAACCTGGGTGTGACACTTGACGACTAAAGGCCTGTTCACACCGGAACGAATTTCTTGCGCGATATTCGCCGATGTTTAACGCCTCGTGACTAAACAAAGGGCGCCAATGTGAGTGTGCACACCGATGCGTAAAAGCGTCATTTTTTAAAAAATGCCGCGGGTTCGTTTTTTTGGTTTGATGCGCTGCGTCAAAAACTTTCCAACCAATGAGATTGCCGCTTTTGCTCACGTGTCTGGAGTTTCTGAAGTTACAGTAACACACAACAAACACAGCGCTCAAACACAAAACGCTCTTACCGAGCACACATACGTAACTGCGAAGAAGATATACGCCAAGTAGCGTCTACACTGCTGAAGAAATAAGACGAGGAAGATGCAAGGCAAGATGAATGGAGAGTTGCTGGTCTTGTTGGTGTTGGAACGTAAAGCACTTTATGACAAACACGACAGCGACTACAAAAATCTTGGCAAAAGAGAACTGCTATGGAGTGGTATTGCAGAGCAAATGGGCCTTGATGGTGAGTTTCATTTCACTTAATTGTCTTTCATGTATATAGGCTTGTTGTTTTACAGTAAGCGCCATCTAATGTCAGGGAATGAACTTGCATGTTCACTCGATGACAATATTTCAATAACTGGTGGCAGAAACTTTTTCCATCACTACATCTCATCATTTTCCCTTTGCACTAATTCATCTGTTTCCAAATTTGAAGCACTAATTGTGTGAAGTAACATAGTCAACAACAAAAGTTCTGTCTTCCTTTTATTTACTTAAAGGAGAACTGTGGGCAATTTTTACGTTAATCTTGACCGCTATATGTATACGAGTACTGCCGATAGCAAAAAAAACGAGCCGAATCGGTGCTAGCAACACGGAGCTGCTGCAGCTAATGCCGAGAGCTCCCACTCAGCTAAAACGGCAGTTATGGGGGCATAGGATAAAGAGTGCCTTTGTGCCTCTTAACAGACACAAAATGCAATTAAAATGTCTGTGCAACATGAACAGGGACCTTACATGACAACAAGAAGCATTTAGCAACTTAGCCATTGTTTAAACTCACCTACCCTCTTAGCTGCTAGCTGCCGTCTGGGATGAGTGAGAGTGTTCAGCCAGGCTCCGGTAATAATCATCACGCAGCAGTTCCATGTGTATTTGTAGCATATATATCCATTTGTGTGCTGTCGTTGGTGAATATGAGTCTCTGCAGTGGCGAATTGTGTGGTAGTTTCCTTAGCCAGGCTAGCAGCCCGGACCGGCATCCTTTTACTTCCTATAGCCGCCTTCCTCGCCTGCTGAGCCCGATAACAATCCAACAAGCGCCCGCTGGTCTAGATGTTTTTTCATTTCCAAATATTTTTATCACAGTCTATTAGATATGTTGATTTATCCTTCCACTAGTTCAACATCGTGGACAGGCTTTAACATCCCGGCAGATTCTTTGTGTCGCATTACGTTTTTTGCAAACGGCAGTTTTCTTTATAACAGCAGCGGATCATACTGTAATAGTAAAGCCACTGTATGCAGAGCAATCAGAAAAGTGTGATCGCTCTGAAACGTTTTTTAAACGTGTTACCTGGACACAAACCAGTGAGAGCCATTAAAAAGAAATAAATGATTATACTTATAATTCTAATGATCATGGTGCTGCAGCCTCAGAATGGGAATAGTAGGCTAGTTTACTTTTTCGCCCGCAGGATTGCACCTGAATAAAATTATAGGTGTAGCCTACATTTCCAGTTTTCACCAGTAAAGTTAACTATGATTAAATATGAAATTAATACACTGTTAATGCGTACGCATTGACTCGAGCAGCAATTTTCTCCCACACCAATTCTCTCTCTTTTGCAGCAGCAGCCGCTGTCTTGCTTTTTTAACGAAATACATGTTCAAACCTATGGCTCAAACTCGCTGTTTGTGCGCATGAGTATTTCCGCCGACCCTTTTGTTTGTGGTTGTTACCATGGTGAATCGTAGAATCATGGCTCCATTCATACTGCCTTATGTGCACGCGCGTAACCCTGAGTGAACATACTCCGAGTTGATTGAACCAACTCAAATCAGCTGTTCTGGAACCGAAAACTCTGAGTTTCCCATCTCGGGGTAAATCAACTCAGACATCAGGGTTAGACTCAGAGTTTGTTAAACCTCCTTCCTGGAACGGACCCCAGGACTGTAACTACTGGAGCTGGGGCTTGCAACAACATTGCCTTGGATTTAAACTGAACATTTTGTGCACCTTACAAAAGATATAATAGCATAATAGTAGGGTGACCATATTTTGATTTTCAAAAAAGAGGACACTCTGCCCGGCCTTGAGACACAAATTCAGACAGGCTTCTCAGAGGTTAATGAACATGCTTTATTATGCCTCATTGGTGCAAAAATAACTTCTGTAATAAGTAAGGGATAATGGCTGATTCAAGACCCCTCCGCTTCGTGTTGGGGTCTTGATCACCCTGTCGGGGTTGTATTCGCTATAACAACCGCCTTGCTCTACATTATCCCACTTATTACATGGCTACTTACCAAATAAATCAATAATTTGACTAATAACTTGACAAAATATTGATTTAAATGGGAGTTTATTGATTTAAATACGATTGTATTGCTTCCACTAGAGAAAATAGTCCGTTCCGTCTTTACGGTTGGAATCCTGAGTCCATAGCAACATGAAAACTCTGTAATGCAATCCTTCGTCTATTAGCTACTCAACACCACCTTACGGGCTGTGGTAGTAGCCGTATATTTTATGGGGTGCTGCCGTGGTGGACAAATGACCCAGCAGCTGCTGTTTTAATCAATGCAGGAATTGACACAACATTAGCTGAAGAGTTGTAGTGTGCTAGCGGGCTATCGGCTGCTCTAATTTACATTAAGCTGAACATTTCTGTTGTTGTGAAGTGAGACACAGTGAATGGCTTCTTTGGGAATATTTATGTGGACGTTTATGTCCTCATTCATCTCGTTTTCTTTTTGCAGAGCCGTTGCCTGTAAGTTAACGTTAAACAAGTTGCAATGTAAGCTAACAAATTAGCGTTGTTGTCCCTACGGCTGTTACTGCGTAGCTAGCGATCATAGACGGTATAGAAAGATACTAGCGATAGACGCTCATTAGATCTGCTGTCATTGCTTGAATTGGAGGACAGAAGTTGCTCCACGTTTCCCCACTTTTTGCCACAGCTGATAGGGTAAATTATCCGGACTTCTTTCAGCGGATTGATTGATAGCTGTCCTCCAGAGTGAACAGAACTGTGTCCATGGCAACGCTCTGCTTTTGCATGGCAACGGTGTGTTTCCTTATCAAGAAAATAACAGACCGCATTCTACATTAGAATTCAAGCAAGCCATGTAATAAAATAAAATAAAATCTGTAACAACCTGTAACAAAATAATAGCTCTCTTTTAAAATAAATAAATAATGTGAAATAATGTTCTAAATATGACCTCTTCTGTGTTAGAAAATCCAGCTTCAACAAAATATCTGTTAATACCTTTTCAATGTAATAAGATAAATAATAAAGACACTGAAACATATGTGCCAGCTTTGCACACGGTGCACGCCGCCTCAAACTTGTCCGGTCCCGACCGGGACGGTACATGGGACATTTATTTTGCTGTTTAACTGTGAAGCTGCACTAGCTGCACTAGTCTTGTTTTATGGTTGTGCGCAAGCTCCACGCAGAGCTTTCGCCGTAGCCTACGTAATTGGCCTGATGTCTATACTTGTGCGCTGGTGTGTGCGTCGAGCCGGCATGTGTGTGTGCGTGTGGGGAGTGGGTGATAGAGCGAGGGAGAAGTGAGAGTGATGGCGAGCGAGTACGACTCTAGAGTCATAGTGAGAGAAACAAAGTGTCTCCCCTGTGTTTTCTGACCAAGGTGGGAAATCTTTAGCAGGAAATGCTTCAGCATTTCTTGTGCAATGCTGCTCCGCTGTCTGCTCTGGTCCCTGTGTATGTGCAGAGCCGCCCACAAGGCAGCCTCTCGGGAATTGCGTCACACAACAAAGTACCGTAGTATTGTTTGCAAAGCGCCAGTCAATTTAAGTACACGCTTAATGGTCCCATGAAAAACAGTGAAAACCGGACATTTTCATAAATTTCTAAAAAAACCCAGATGCCCCGGACAGTAGGTAAAAAGTGGACATGTCCGGGCAAAAGAGGACGTTTGGTCACCCTAGCTAACAGTGCTTCACATGAATAAAGTGTTCAGCCTTACACCTGGAAGGACAAACACCACATAAAAAAATGCAAAGGCCAATCCTTTGCACATTTTAAAAGTGACTGAAGTTGTTCAATGGATAAATCAAGACAAAAAAATTTAAAACAGGTTGCGCACTAAGTTGCGTGGAGAAAGGACTGCATTTTCACTCATGAAAACTCCTTCATTTTACATACAACTACACAATTTAAATTTTTTATTTATTCCCAGGAGGAATTAACGGGACAAATTACCCTTTTTATATTTAGTTTTGAACAAAAACATTAATAAATTACTTTCCATTTATCTTATTACAACCATCAAGACATTATATTTCATCTCCGTACATGCTGCACAAAATAATTACAACCATGTTGGTGTAAAACCTGTTTATTTTTCATATAAACAATAATAAGTATCATATAGTAATCAAAACTTTGTCCAAGGCTCCAGTGTTAGCAGACAGGTCTGGCTCTGCGTGTGGTAGTATCATCAGGTGGGGCAAACTGTTCTGGCAGCGATAGTCCTTGAGAGAGATTATACTGTAGAAAGATACCCACAATCAACAACAGTAACATTACCATTTCTCTGGCAAATATGTAGTACTAATATCATTGATAATCAATTGTGGATGTATTGCCCATCAAAGTGAACTTCTGCATCAAGCTATTGGCCTAATGTTACTCACTGGTTGGAGAGATGTGAGACAATAGTTGACACAGCAGGAAGAGGTGGTCTCATCGAGCCGTGTTTCCACGGTGTCGACGTTGAGTGATCCTTGTCATAACTACAAAATAATAATAACAAAAAGAAAAACCGACCCTGCTTCAGCACATTTGTGAAAAGCCATTATGTAAATGACACATGTTCAGACCCTGGTGACCATATAACATTACAAATTAGCATTTTGTTAGATAAGAATATGTAAACATACTTTAGCTAGTGTAGCTAACTAGTAGCCTAGATTGACAGGGAGGCTAATGTTAGCTCTTACATGGGAGGGGTAGAGTACGTGCAGCGGGTGAAGGAGGCATTTTATTTGTTCTTAAACCAACGACCCGCTTGGTTTGATTGGTCGGAGTTTTTACAGGATTACACCAGCTACAGATGATGGATCTTTTTCAGTCCTTTTTCAGAGCCCATAAGTTATTTATAGCTGTCGGGTGTAAAGACCTTTTCAAAAAATACATTAAAAAGTGTATATTGGAAAATGTTACCAACCCTACCTTTAATGCTGCAACTAACGTTTTCTTGTTGATTAATCTGTCAATTTTTCTCAACTAATCAATTAGGTATTTGGTCTCTAAAATGTCAGAAAATGGTGAAAAATGTTGATCAGTGTTTCCCAAAGCCCAAGATGACATCCTCAAATTTCTTGTTTTCTCCACAACAAGATTTTCAGAGGAGTAAAACTAGAAAATGTTCACATTAACATGCTGGAATCAGAAAAGTTTTATTTTTTGGTCAACAATTAACTCAAAACAATCATCAGAATAGTTTGTGATTACTTTAGTAGTTGACAATTAATCTTTATTAATCAATTCATCTTTTCTAATATATATAGCAATCAAAATCATACAGTGCCATATTTCCAAATCAAAATAATTCATGCTTTCCTCATCCTCACAGCATTCCTCTATGTCACTGAAAACCTCTGACAGAATGTTCAATATTACCTGTGCCTCATCAACCTTCAAAACTTGTATATGGCAAAATATGTCAACCAATTTAAAAAGTCTACTCCTTGTATCAAGCCCTTCTTTAACTCCTGTTATGCTTTGGGATTGTTGTGTGGAATAAACTTTCACAAATTCCTTGCTGTGTCATGTAATGTGTTATGCTCCATTCCAAGAAGAATGAAGAATACTTTGTGAAGAATGTTTCTCTGTTCATCTGTGACAATTCTCTCTTTATCGAGAACACCATCCCCTGCATGTTTCTCTAGTGGACTTGCATGTCCATCACAGGTGTCGTGACAGTCACAGGATAATGCACAGAAGCTATAACATGCATGTTTGGGCTCAAGAGGCTTTGTATTCTCGCCATCAAACAGATGGAGAATTTTGACTCTCATGCACTGCTTGGATACATACTAGAGCGTTTCATCAGATGTGGCTTTTAGTTGTCTACCGTGATACGATATAATTGAATTGAATGTGCCAGAGACCCATCTTGTCCTGCTCTTCCAAAGGCTTGCATGTAGTCCTCAACATTTCTTGGGAGCCCATAATAAACAATGTGGTTAACACCCTTGAAATCGACATCCATTCCTAGTGCCGAAGTGGCAATTACAAATCTGAGAACTGACAATGGTTCTCTGAGTGAGTTGATAATATCAAGTTTGACGTCCTCTGGTGTCTCTGAATGGTACATGTCCACCAGTCTATTGGTGGACACATCTTTGGCACCTTTTGCACTCTTGCCCAAGGTGGCTTTGAAAACATCAGAGTACAGCATTGAATAATCAGCTTTACTCTTACAGTATATTACCACCTTTTCTGTTCTTGGGCCCTTGCTTTCCAGCTTCCGGCAATGCCATGCAAAAGTGTTGGCTGGATCAGAGGAAACTTGTTTGGTAGCAAGCCTGATGTTGTCCCTGTTTGGGCTTTTAACAACTTCAACTCAGTGTTGCATACCAAGAGTGTTCCTCAAGTTCTGTCTCATGGCTTTGGAGACTGTGGCAGTGATTGCCAGGAGTCGCACAGAACTGGGTAAAATCTTAATCTTAAATCCCCAACTTTTCCACATCACTCTCTTAAAGGAGCTTTACCATGTCTTTCTCCCTGGTAAATGAAAACAGACAAGACAGAGAGTGATTTGCCAAAAGGAGATAATTGTTATGTATCCAGTATGTTTTTCTTGATTGGGGTTCAATATTAGACGTTACTGAATAGAAAGATTAGGCCTGCGACTTAAGCGTACCCAAGATTTCAAACAAGATGGTGCCTTGTTAATTCAATTCAATTTCAATTTATTGTTATTTATAGTGAATTATCACCATGGACCATGGTCTCAGAACACTTCACAACAAAATTGAAAATTTACAATTTTGCCAATATAAAAGGCGGAATTAAATATAAAATATAAAATCAACAACACAAAAGGATGTTATTGGAATACCACAAGTTAAAATTATTAAAACATGAAATAAAACAACGAATGATAATGCATAATAAATAAACAATAAAACAATGGTTCAAAAAATATGGATTTTAAACATGTCCATAATACTTTGAATAAAGAAATGTTTTAAGTCTTGATTTAAAAATATCCACTGAGCCTGCCTCCCTAACGTTGGATGGAAGACCATTCCAGAGGGAGGGTGCGCGTTAACTGGATGTAATGATAATAATTGGACTGATGTGGCCTGGCCCCCTGGCTTTTTTGGTTCAAAGTCTTCAGAGCTCCGTTTCTAACTATCTGGGAGTAAGAGTGAGACTGGGAGACGATGTGGGAAGCTGTGAATTGTCAAGCAGTGGTTGACATGTAATGGAGAGAGGGGGGCAGTTTGTAGGTCGGTCAGGTTTGCGTGCAGATCGGCTCACATACACTAGACGCCGACGCTGTTGTGTTACATGTCGCTTCTCTTTTTCTCCTGGAATGCCACCATGCTATGTGAAATCACACAGTGGGGTGGCATTATGCCACTTTTGCTTAGTTTTATGTAAATAAACAATGCCCAACCCGGTCTCAAACCAGGTCGTGAAATAGTCATGTTATTTTTAATTTGTGTACAGGTCATGATTTTTACGTTTATTTCGTGTACACGCCACGAATTTTGAACGTGTACAGGTCATGATTTTTGAACTGCCATGAGACCGGGCTGCAATGCCAGCATAACGGCAGACCTTCATCGCTGGACAGAGTTGATGCACATTTAAGCTGGCCGCAGATGTTATCACAGAGCAGTAACAGAGCTGAACCGACGTCTGTGTGTAAGGTACTTGCATGGCGGGACTACATGTAGTATAAAGTCACAAGCAGGCCAAAAAATGACAAAGCAGCGTTCTGAGTAGCCAAAGTTAATAATAACTTACAGAAACCTGCCTAGAAACACTGCCTACAATCCACCTTCATTTCCACCTGCTTTACTTTCAAACACATACAGACTACCACTGCAGCTGTCTTTGTCTTTCTCTCTACTGACAATTGTGCTACTACAATGGACATCAAGTTTGCAGTTTTTGGTTTTGGGTCGGTTGGGGTTTGTGTGCAGATCGGCTCACATACACTAAACGCTGACTATGTTGTGTTACATGTCACTTCTCTTTTGCTCCTGGAATGACATCATGCTATGTGAAATCACACATTGTGGTGGAATTCTGCTGCCTTTGCTTGGTTTTATGCAGTGTTCGAATTACGTGGGAGCCAGAGGGAGCCGAGCTCCCGTAGAGTGAGGACTGGCTCCCATGAAAGCACCAAAGTCAAAAATCTGAGGGGGTCTCTCAGTCATATCTGAAGGTGTCTGCCATATGTGGCATTGTAATTTAATCTTAATCAACGCTGATTATCCATTTCTGGGTGATCTCTTACCATTAAAGACGTTCAGTTAAAATATAGGCTACTACAGCCGTAGACCTGAGCCTACCCTACGCTCATGAACGCAGCATGACTGCACTTTACCATCACACCAAATGTGGCGGTGCAAATTCACTCATGTTTAGTAGGCTACATGTTAACTCAAAGATTCGCAGAAAAAATATAAACGTTGGAGGCCATTATACATAAAGTATAATAGGGTAAATCCTGTATAGTGCATACACTTGTAGCAGACCTTCATCGCTGCGCCATTGCAGAATCTGAAAGGGGCTATAGTCTGAGCATACTATATAAACATATTGTGTCCTCTCTAGCTGTCTACGCAATACACAATGTCCCTTGATTAAAATAAGAACAGTAAGTGTGCGTTGACCTTAGGCACACATAAAGGTGGACAGGACTAATATGCTTTCTAAATAGGATGTTGTCATATACTCTTTTTTTTATTTAAGGCTTATAAAAGTTATATTATAAAAGTTTATATATTATATAAAGTTTATTTATTGTTATAAACGTTTTGTGAAGAAATAATTAAAGTTAACTTCCTAAAGTGCCTTAATATGATAATGATTTACTAAGAAGTTACATGTTTTTAGGAAAATGTGGGTGTAGGTAAAGAAAAAGTGTAACTATGCTCATGTCAAATGTGTGTATGCTTGAGTAGATAATCAATGGTGCACAGTGCAATATGTGTGGAAACTGGATTAGATAATAAAAGGTGCTCTTTGCAATATGTGTGTAAGCTTGTTTAGATCATTAACCTTACTGTTAACACATGAAGAGCTGGTATTGACAGGTTACATCAGTATGGGACAGTCGAAAAGTATAAAATACCTAGAGACGGGATGAGAGACATAGGTTGTGAAACAACTGTTATGAGTGTGGTCATGTGACAAGTCATGTATGAGTTACATGACTTATAGGTACGCTCCTCCCTATGGGAGCAACTGAAGAAACGTTTTACCAGGAGAGCGCTAAGAGGCATGGACACGCTTGATCGCCACCAGGAAGCCAAAAGAATTAGTATATAAACTGTCTAGAATAGGGGAACTACACACTTTCTGTGGAGCCTGAGAGTGAAGCAGAACCTGTCTACAGCTGTGAGAGTGAAGCAGAACCTGTCTACAGCTGTGAAACCTGTATACGACTTTGCCTTATTGCTTTATAATAAATATATATTGAATGAGAGAAGCTTAAAAGACGTTATTATCCTTTTCTTGACGAACAAGAACACAACAGTAATATGCAGTGTCTGTTTTGATTCTTTATGAATCCTTTTTAGCTGTTTTCTTATTTCCCAGAAAATGCTCCAGGACACTCCTGGTACAGAGTCAACTCAATTTGCACTGACCTGCTTACAGAGATAAAGAAGGTGACACAAAAGAGGGAGGGAAGCTGAGAAGACAAAAGTGGTTGCAAGTGAAGGCTGGAGACAAAGAGGACAGGCAAAATTAAGCAAATCAATTAAAGAATGTTATTTGCATAAATAAGACACTCTTTGCAGCAGCATAAGGGAAGGGCAGATAGGGCTGAAAGAGGCAGAGAACATACTAAAAGAATCAACTAACCTCCTCATCTACTAAAACATGTCCAAAAATTTTATTGTCAAGATTGTGCAAGAAAAACAAACACAATCATTATGTAATTACTGTAATTTGATATTAGAATTTTGCCACCAGAATTTCTTCTTTACTCCTCAGGAAATGTGCCATGCGTCAAGTGATGCTGCACTGTTCTAAAGAGGTTTTTGGATGGGTCACTCTAGTCTTATGACATCTATATAAGCTATAAAATAGGTCGGTGAATCATGCAGTGGTATCAAGAGTCTGGACCGTGCTGCTTTAAGTGCTGTCCATCTATCTCCCAGTGATTGCTGGAGCACCATCAGTTCAAATGGACAACACTTTCTTTGGACCATTCATCCCTCACTCACTCAGCAGATGCTCAATTGTTACACACGATTCCTTTCTTTAAGTAGTGATGGAAGTTTGTCAGACCAGGTCCACTTAAAAAAGAGAATTTTTTTTTAACCTAAAACGTCTGGCTCGTTCGAGATGAGCCAGATCTGCGCAGAATCGATCACCGGCGATCGGCGGCCAATGCATGCCGGTTAGATTTGTGTCCGACTTGATCCCGACTTGCTCTGACGTCATGCACACGTGGGCAACGATAATCTCACGAGACCAAGGCGGCCGCAGTTCTGAGACGCAGGTAGCGCAGTTGCTTTTCACCAACTGCAAGAGCCAGGCGGACGCAGGCGGACCCAGTGCATGCTGGGAAACGCCGGTCTCTCAGCTGATCGAACAGCTGATTGGTTCAGAATCGACTCAACATGACGACGTTTTATATACATTTTTTATTGATTTTGAATCAGAGGGATTTTAACTGTGATTTGTCTTTAAAAGCTTATTCTGTACAGAACACATGTTGTGAGGCTGATAGTTACATTTAGAAGTCAGAGAGACTAAATCTGTTCAGATTACAGATCATCTACAGTTTGTTGTTAATTAAAATCAGCAACAGATCACATGTAGGCCTAGAGAATTTTGACAGCTACTCTGTCATAATAAAATCAACTGGAGACTGTGTAGGAGCTGATATATGGGTCTGATAACATTAAATCGGAATCGGACCACAGTGTTTGTGTCACTTCCTGTTCAGCCTGAATGCTGCTGGAATCAGCTGGAAAACTGTCCGACTTGAGAGCGGACTTTTGTCACCGCCCCCCGCTGCTGCCGCCTGCTCTCGTCTACTTTACAGGCGAGGCGCAGTTCATCTCGAACGAGCCTAATGACTTATTTATAAATAATTTAGTTTGATACATATATTTGACTTGTTTTCCAACCAATTCTGTTGCATGTAACCTCTGTTTCTTTTCTCACTGAACATATAATTCTTGATATGAAATTTGATTTTTGTTGTTGTCTTAAAGACGTGTTTAAATTCACTTTTGCAAATGGGAAGGCTCACGTTACGGCTCATTGACAACATTATGCTTGCTGTGACTGGCTAGTGTCAGTGATGTGAAAGCAGAGTCAAAGCTAAATGGTTTCAAGTACCCATGCATAAATTAAATTCAAGATTATTGTTGCTATTCAGTTGATAAGGAATATGCACTCTGGCACAATATACACATCACTGATTATGTTGCACCAATTTGGGAACATCTGCAAGGATATATTAAATTACTTAACAGTTTGTCACTGACCGTTGCCTAACGTTATCACGTTCACGTCATTAAACGGTGTGCCGGTGGCACAGGTCGGTGTAGCCGGAGCAGCCAGTTCCGCCAGTGGATTGGTTTATGCCGCTGTCAAAGTGGCATGGCATATACCATCAGCCACCGGCACATGCCGCTGTAACCCGCAATTTCCAACGGCTGCGGATCGGCTCAACTGCGTGTCGGCTCCGTGCTCTGCCGTCCTTCCATACCCACCAGGTCCGGATTTGTTGCGGAACGGCTGTGGCCATGACTGACCGCTGAAGTCACGAGGACCCACGAGATCTCACGAATTCACATATGGTCGCGCGATATAAAAGGATGTAGTTTCTATAAATAGAACCGCAAAATCAACAACAGTTTGACTTCAGGCCTGTCTCCGCCCATTCTGACGTTTTCAAGGTGTAGTGCAGGGAAATATGATCCACCGTGAGTACGGTGTATTTTATTTAGAAAATTAACCAGATGTTTTATTTTGTTTCTGTCCTCGACTTCCTGTCCTGCACAATATGCCCTGTGCTGAATTGCTGCGGAGCTCCCCGGCGTCCGGCAAAAATAGAAGCTCTGGGTATCTGCTCCAGAGTGCTGCGGATCGCCGGAGCTGGGACACAGCCGTTCCGCCGTCAATGAAAATACACACATTGACTTTAATGGAAACCTAATGACTGCTACGCCATTCCAGAGCGGATCCGCAGCCGTTCCGCAGTTGGCGGAAATTGCGGGAAATGGGGAATCACTGTTCCACAGTGGCTGACTTTTTGATCTCTGCACTTCTGCGGAAAAAGAACACCACGGAATAAAAAAAACAACATTCTTAAGGCTGCAAGAGAATTTCAATGATCATTAGATGTAGCATTACATGGGCGTAGGAAAATTAAGACCTTTTTAAAATTAATTTAAGACCTGGACACAATATTTACAAGAGCCAATCAAATGTATATTTTGCTATATTACATTTTATTGTTTGGTAAAATCCTACTTTTTCATGGAGACTTTTCATTAAGCGCCTGAAAAGCAACATTAGCTAGTATCACATATACAGCCTGAGCTAACTGCAGTCTATTAGTTGTGACCTTTATGGATGCACTAACAAGGCGGCCAGGCAACAATGAGTTGTCAGCAATGCAGTGCTAAAGCCTAATCACCTGCAATAACCTTAGGAAGAGAGAAAAACAGGGAATCTGCAAAAAATTATGAATCTGCCTGATCACACAGGGGCAGGTTTAGTGAGACTCTTCAAATGGATGAGTGGGGTTCCAACCTCTGAGTCAGCACACACCTGCTCTGCTGAAGTGTCCTTGAGCAAGATATGGAGCCAAAACTAGCACCAATGGGGCTTTTCTGACCTCTGTTTTCCCTATGGTGGCAAGCAGGGAAAATGTATTATTTGAAATGTCTTCTTACACACACCCATTATGTATGATTGTAACTTTGAAATTGAGCAACTAGAACTTCAGATACAGAAGGAGAGAAAGAGCAAGTGAAACAGAGAGAGTGAGCCATATGAGCTAACCAGCCAGCATTAGCATTGACCTTTCCTGATGGCTGGTCAGAGCCGGCTGGGGCTAAAGCAAGGACTGGTACTCTGCTAAATGCTAGCATGTCACAACCTATCTCATCAAATCCTTAATTCAACCTTTGCTGTGCCCCAATGGGCTCTGGATGTAATAAGAAATATCTTTATAGTGCGAAAAGGCCAACATACCAACAAGGTTTTGTGTGAGAGAAGATCTGTTTTTTTGTGTGTGTGTGTGTGTGTGTGTGTGTTTCACTGCTGGAATTGTAATATTCTCACATACAGAAAGTGAAAGGATATGAAATAATACGACCAAAGGAGTGTGGCATTTGGAAAAACAAGCTCCTAGCCTGCCCGCAATTTACTGTTTTATTTCAGCGCCAAAGAATATAACCTTAAAGTGGAAAAAAATACCCTAAGGCAGATTTCATATGAGCTAAAAGAACACACTGCCAGCTTTAGCTTATCGGCCTTCACGCTAAACTAGTCCAGAACAGCAAGGACAGAGAAGAAAAAGGATTAGCCTTTTGCTCCTGTCGCCCACAATTGCATGTTATCCAGTGTGCTTCAGTACAACCCGTATTTATGAAAAACTCTACCTAACAACAAAGTCTACCAAGCCCAGAGATTCCAGTCTATATCACTTTTCTAAACTGCCCCACTGATTCTAAATGGTATCGATGGCTTCCATTAAGGCAGTATTATTTATTAATTTTTTTCTCCTTTTTTGGCTACAGGAACAAAGGACGAACAAGTCAACACAAGTCTGTCATATTTTAACCATATAACGTTGGCATTTAAGCCAACATTACTGGCAGTCATACATCCAGCAGACACATAACAACATTAGCAATAATTTCGAGTCAACTTTCTATCCATCAGGCACACTAAAACGCTCAGTTGAGATGCAACCTGCGGGGCTGAAAAATTAAGCCAAAATCTTCAATTCTTCGAATGGCCATTTGAGAATAGCTCCAAAAGTGAATCAATCCCCATAGACCCCTACAGAAATAAACATGTAGAGCCTGGTACAAAAACGGTTTTGCTCTCTTTAGTTAATTTCCCCCTTCATGACAACTGAATGGGTGGTGAATTTGTATTTAACTCGCCCATTAAAATTAAGGCCCGGGTGACCTTTAGCTCACCCAGTAGAGTGTGCGCCTCTTGTAGGTTGAGTCCTTGGCAGTCCTGTCTTCAAGCTATCCTGTCAATTAAAGGACAGAAAAGGCCAAAAATAATCTTAAAAAAATGAAGGCCTGAAGTTCTGCATAATTAAGACGGTCGGCGGGTTCCGCCATACATTCCGACATACCCCCAATCCGACATTGACGTCTAATTGTCAGGGGTCTAAGGGGTGATTGTGGGACACTGAAATTCAGCGCTTTCACTCACCATGACACAATCTGATAGAGAGGGGAATTTAGTAAAAGGTTAGAAAATTCAAGGAGTATAGCTTTGCAATAAAAAAAAAGAATGTGAGCACTGAATTATAATTTTTGCTTAATATCTAACTAAGCTTTCTGTAACTTAAATATTTAAATTCAAATTGGTTACAGACAATTGTATGTGTTTGATTTATTTACAGCCTCTTTTACAATTCTAATCTCTTAGGGACTGTTCGTTTTTTATTTCAGGGGCCACCGGAGGAGCTGTGGAATCTTTAGTCAAAATAGACCTGACCCTCCCTTCACCAGCAATACATTTTGGATGAACCTTAAAAATGATTGGGTAAAAAGAGAAGAATTTATTGATGCCTTCTGTACTGGTTCATACTTGACAAAGATGTACAGATGCCCTTTGTTTTTTTACAGCCATGACATACGTGACTAAACCTCTGCATTCTCATCTTACGCATCACACTCCTATTTTATGGTGTGTGGGGGCTATTTCAGTAGATTTACTCACTAACGTTGTTGTGGAAACACAATAAGCATGGAAACGAAATGCACGCTTCCTGCATTACTTCAAATACTAAGTTACTCATCTAGTAAACTAGTATTCACATGAAATAAAACCAAACATGGAGACCATTCAGAAAAGCACACTGGGTAATAAGAAATGCAACACTGGTTGCTATGGACTGATCACTAGGTTTCCCCAGTCATTGTATATTTTAGCATGTAGGTAAAGCTGCCGAAGCTGAACATTATCTACAATAGTGATGTCAAATGAAGCTTCATTTTAATTCTGTGTGCTTTCACAATTCATTTTCAATTCCTCAAAAGATGGCCTATTGGGCTCAGAAAAAGAAAGTGTGTGTGTGTGTGTGTGTGTGTGTGTGTGTACCACTCTAGAGAGTAGTGGGATAGTATGTAATTGTCTTTATGCACCTGATATGTCTTACACAATACATAATGAATATGGCCTGCATATCCTGTTATATATGTGCATTATACTGACATATAATAAGGAGTTTAAACAAAATGTACTTTTGTAGATTATCTAAACACACCCCCAACGTGCCCTTCAGACATGTTTACCCATCTCCCTCGTTCTCTCCGTGGACCCATTTAAACCAGCATGGTGCTTTTCTAAGTATGATTAGTAGGACACCAAAGACCATCAACAAATAGCTTATTAACAGAAAGCCAGGAACGTTACATTAACAACATTTCTAAAGCATCCTAATAAAGGTTTCATTACCCCTGTTCTTTGTGTCCTTTTTTTGTGTATGTGTGTTAATCAGTGTTTATCACTGCAAAATGACTCCTGTCAGCCCTCCTACCATTATCCTCCACAGTTGACTATTCATGATTCCTTGTGCCCGTATTTACATACAGTACTCAACGCATCTTCTCTCTTTCCTTCCCTGTCTCTCTTCTCTCGTCTTTCATCTGTAAATATACTTGTCTAACAGCCATTTTCCACTGGGCGCGTCTTTGCTGCGTTCTGGCTGGGTTTCGGGTTTTGTTCCGTCCTCCGCCATGCACCATACCACGCCGGAAGCGTCTCAGAAGCGGAGCGTCTTGCTGCCTGACTCATAGATTTTATTTTCTCTACAAGTACTTTAAAGAACAATCATGTGTTTATTATACTAGTATCTACCTTCCACTCCAAGCACTCCTGTAATTTAACTCCATGCCTTCTCTTTTCTGGCGATGTACTGATAAAAAGGATCTTTGATGTCTTATGTTTTTCCACCTCCAAGATCAATCTCTCATCGTCCGTGGTGTAACGGAGACATAAACGACATTGGCGGTGTTTAGGTAAACTTACTGTTTGACTTCCTGCCCGGCTGGTGGAAAATACAGGTTTTGCCTACCATACACTAGAGGACTATGAGTGTCATAATATGTAAAGACTAGAGATCTTGCAGGGTCACAATTTGCAAGACTACAGCTAGATTTTTTTTGAAAACATTAACAAAGATAGCTAGCTACCGCTAGCGTTAGCTGGTAACTTGAGGGAAAGTTTGCAGATTTTCAGAAGGGTTGAAAAGCGAAAACGTTCCATCTCCAGCGCCATTACAACCATAAACAGCAATGGCTGTAGCCAGTTCTCTGCTTCCTGTTTGTTGCTGGAGGGAGCGCACACAATGGCTGTTGACAGTGTTTACGTGATTTAACTTCACTACTAAGATTTAAAACTTACGATTTATCAAACACGTTTGATTTAGTCGGAACGTCAAGACAGGAAAAAGACTGACTCGGGCTGAGTTTTATGACCACCTTACACCAAATGATTGAGGCAACAGGAGGGCGCCCCAACTCTCGCACTACTCTCATGATTTCATTCCGATATTGGAAATTTGTCTGCGACAGTGGAATTGCTTGAAAGGTTGTTTGGTGTAAGGTTGCCATTAGTTTATCTCTGCTTGTCTGTAACTATCTTCTTTTCCTCTCTGTGTTTCTTTATATATTTTCCCATATATCTCTCTCTCTCTCTCTCTCTCTCTCTCTCTCTCTAATGACTTGCTGATGGTTCAAATCAGCAGTTTAATGGGGCAAAAAGTCATACGACTGCTGTCATTACATACAGGAAATGTCAACAGATGGGGAGAGGAGAAGAAAAGGTGGAAAAAGACAGAGAGGTGATTCCTCATATAATCCTTAAAAGTCCAATATGTAATATATTTACTGTATTAAATAAAAAATTACCACAATATGTCACCAGATATTAAGGAAACATGCTAAGTTAAAATACAATTGGTGTTTCTCAATCTGTGTTCTTGTATGGACTTTTGTCCCTGTGAAACGTGTAATTGCATAACTATGGCACCGTGGTTTAAACGTCATCTTCTACGGCCAAAGTACTGTCCCAATACACAAGTTTGCATTTCGCCAAGAACAGTTCAAATTCCCGGAAATGTTTTTTCCCATTTTCAGTTCAGTTATTAGTTGGTAACTTGTATGAACTCGGCAGCGCCCGTAGCTCAACATTCATTTCGGCATTCAACGAGGGTCGGGATTCCGGTACATAGACAGTCTAACAACTGGAAACATTTTTAAATTTTCGTCATCTAGTTAATCACTAAATTCACTTCTATGAACTTTTTAGGCAAGGAATATATATCAATCAATGGTGAATTGACAATTTGCTCTGACGTTTTTGGAGTTGAGAAGCTCCACAACCTCAGAAGACCGGTCTCCCATCAGCCACTTTGACACAAAAACATAGAAAAATAGGTTTAGGTTGAAAAAAAAACAAAGTCAGTGAGAGAAAGACAGGCAACATGGGGCAAGAGAGGGGCATAACCAGAGCCATAGAGATATAAGAGTTGCGACACTCGTTGATCTCGCTAGCGGGGTGGTCACGTGGTTCATGTAAGCCTGTATAGTTCCAAACACACGCAGCGCTGTCATGTTCTCCTATGGGACTGACAGCAGCGATTGCGATATTGAATGGTAAATATGAATAAAAACACATACCCATGTACTTGTTTGATTGTTATTGCATATTTGTAAATGTCAGTTTTACATTTGGAATGGGTTGACAACTGAAAGCTATGTATAGATACGTTTTTAAGTTTTGGAGGGAAAGCTTCACGTCCGTGTTAGCATGATAGCACTAGGCTACTGTCCTGTATTGTCCTTCGTGTCACGGGGACTTTAGTTTATTTACATTTTGTATTAGCCTGTCCAAACGAGTTTGTTCTGACATATGACCGGGGGACCGGGGACCTGAAGCTCAACGCCAGGCCAATGCAAACACGTCAAAAATAAACTAAGTCCTGGGAACCCGAAGGACAACACAAGGGTTAACCTTACTAGATCTTTTTGAAATCAAAGATGATTCAAGAGGTTCTTTTTTGCACATCTGGACTATTGTATTTTCCTTGATTTTGCTTGTAATTCCGATTCACTTACCCGTGGTCAGAGAGCGATTGAGAACCAGAGTAGCAACAGTCCATTCAGCATTTAGTGTCCAGCCCACTTCTTCTGATGAGGCAGGAGTTGACCACACAACCATGATCATTTTAAGACTAAGCCATACACCAAGTATCACATATATTAAAGAATAACAACTCAATACACTAGGATGAATACATTTTTTTTATTAAACAATGAGTGACACAACAAGAACAAGTACAGAAAAAATGAATACAGTGGGGAAAGGAGACAATTAAAACACAGCAGACTTCCTCACATAAAGTCAACATAACATCTAGTCCACTGCCACCTTACTAGTTGCCATGGATGTATTTGGCCTCTCCATCCCCGGCACACTGTCCGCAGCCTCCAGTCTCCTCTTATTTCAGCAGCCAGCAGCCACCACCAGCAGCCGTCACCAGAACCAGTAGGGCTGCTGGAATATGGAAAGAAATATGATCATAATTATTTCGGTCAATATTGAAATCACGATAATTTAACACGATTACTTGTTGACTTCTGGAAAGATGTTGCAATTATTGAACTTAAAAAAACAGTGGAAAACGTTAAATAAATCAACAGTAAAAAAAAACACAACTGTGATATTTGCCTTAATACTTTTTCATATTTAAAATTATGTCATTGTCATATGTCACTTACTGATATTTTGTGTGTGGAATAACTTGTATTCATACATGAAATCCAACAGCCCTTTCAAGGGTATAATTAAACAAACGCAACCTTGTTTCTAGACACAGTACTCAGCTGACTAGCTAACACCGTCAGGTTCAGTAGATAGAACCTAAATAAAACCCGTCCTTAATCAACCTTAATGATCCTAATAATCCAACATCAATAACTAACTAAATAAAAGTTGTCAGAGATTCACTACTGAACTTCGTAATTGTTAGTGTAACGATATCTTCACAGCTGGCGAAGTCAAGCTAACAAACGAGCCAACAAACTAGCAGGCAATCGGTCGGCTACCAAGATAAAAAATATATAATCACGCTGTGCACACATACAAATAAAGATCAGTACATGCATCATAAAGGGCCTCTGATAAAATATAGACAGTTGACAATTCAAAAGAGGTAGCTATTTAATCAACTTACCTCAGAAGTTACTCGACGGCCAGCAATGAAAATGAATGATGTCTGACGCCGTGAATGGATTGTTTGGAACTATGCGAGGCTGCATACCCCGGAAGTAGGCGGGAAAAAGCATACAACGGAGTCCAATGGGAGTGTCGCCACTCTGTCTTTCTCTATCACTCTGGGCATAACATGCAACAAAGATTCCCCAGCCGGAAGTCGAATTATCATCAATAAATGACTCAAAAGTCTGTTTTGCATCACACTACAACTTCAAAATCACCCAGCCAGCTGCCCTGCCAATGTCTTCTATTCCCTCTTGTTGTAGTGTATGAGATTACTTACTTGCTGATCGATTTGGATGATGTCATCACATTTGCTGAGAAAGTCAGCTATCTTATTTCTCTTGTTGTATTTTGCCAGTAAAAATTGTGTGGGGAATCTATGGCAAGCTCTGGGATTGCCACTCTAGACCTTACTCTCAGCTCTGTCATACCTGCATATATATATATATATATATTCCTCCAATTTCATTCCACTGTTGTATGCTGTCAACACCCTATTGTATCTGGTGATGATCTCTATGGGACTACTTGCTCGTCTGCCAAGTGATGTCCTCCCTTTTGCCACCTTCTTATTTTGTCTTCTTTTCTATTTCTCCTTTTGGATTTAGCTCTTTTGTGCTTGAGATGCTTCTTTTTGTACCATTTTCTTTTCTACTAATGAAGTGGCAGTAAAGAGAAGAAGAATTAATAAAAGATAAATATTGTCTATACACAAGCAGCTGTACAAGAACTTTGCCTCAAATAAAATGTGGCAAAATGTGATTTAAATCAGGAACTATCTGATCAAAGCTTTTCAGTAGGTACCACAAACGTTTAAATACCCAGTCCTAAACACTCTTCAGAACAAAGTGGTCATTAGCAAGGAGATATAGGATGAGGAACGCGCTTAAATACAAATCGTGATTACATGACGATCCACAGCTAACTCAAGTATATAATACACAACTGCCCCTCCCTTGACTTTCCCAAAAAACACAATTTTGTCTTGTTTCTCTGTACCTTTAAATAAACATGCAAAGTACATCAGTGGGCTTCAAAATCAGTCTAATTTTTAAACCACTGCAACCATGAAAACACAGGCAACACCTTTTTGTCTTTTTTCTTTATACGTTTTAACAAATGCAAAATACATCAGTGGGCTTCTCAGTCAGTTCAAATATGAAACCACTGCACCCATGGAAAACATAGGCAAAACCTTTTTCTCTTTCAATAAACATTCAAAATATATCAGTAGACTTCAAGGATAGTCTAAATTTTAAAACTTCACTGCCCCTATGTGAACACAGGCTCCGATCAATAAATCAAAAATAATCCAAAAACATGTAGAAATAACCACCGGCCAAAGAAGTCCATCTCTACTGAGTCTGTTGTGTGGCAGAAAGAGCCTTACATATAAAAACACATGCAGGTCAATCAAAAAGAAGTATTTTTAAAGGCAGGGCTGTGTGACCCTGAGATCCAGGTCCAGGTCATTCCCAAAGTTGCAAGAGTCTCTAATTCAGTGATCCAACATGCTTCACGTCTAAGGATGGCTTCCTTTAAATTACCTCGTCTGGAAAGTTGAACTCTCTCGATGCCAGTGTACCAGTATGATGTCAGTGGATGTTTCATATAGAATAAAACAGAGGGCTCTATCTTGCACTCACCGCAATTGCCTTTGTACACCAATGCATGTATCATTCCTATTTTACACCCGACGCACAGCAGACTTTTCCCTCCACAGATACACGTCAGTAAATTAGGGAATGTATTTGCGCTCCCGGCGGCGGTTCAGCGAAAAGAGGAGGCATGTTCCAGCGCAAACGTTCCCTGGTGCTATTTTGCAGTTTCAGAAAACAATTCCGCCACTGACCAGGAAAAACCTGGTCGAAAGTTAGTGGCGCTATTCTGAAGTCAGCAGCGCGTTATTCAGATGCTATTTTAGGGGCGCATGCTTGGCCATAATGTAGCGTGTGCACAACGCGCATACACTTCTCTCATCTAAACGGACGCAGCAGTTCCCATTTTTGCAAACCATACATAATTACAAAGAAAAATATTACTGAAAATGCGCTTCAGGTGTTTGGATAGATCAGGAGGCACTTTACAGTACACTCCTCAAAAAGTCGCAGCATTCTTTGTGGCTTGTTGTGTTTTACACCGGTGGACGGAGATGGAGTGGGGGGAGGAGGAAGGAGCACAACAGGTGCAGGTGGTGCGTTTGGAGGCCCACGCTCCATGGCTGCAGCAATCCTCTCCAGACTTGAGGAGATGCGCCCGAGAGGCCGCAGCAACATCGCCACCCGGTCAAGACGGGCATTTATTACTTTGCCGCATCCCGGACAGCTCCCACTGGCGTGCGCCAGGCATATCCACTGTCATAATAGCAATCCGCCATGGAACAAGCGCGCCTGCTCTTAAAGGGAATGTGAGATGACACTTTGATTGGTTATTGTCACGTTACGCCCGAACCACAACTAGCTACTTCAGACCAACCCATTTAAGATTTGCGTCGGGCGCAAGACTCATTTATCCCGCCGTTATAATAGCAACAGCGCCCGAGATCCGGCCACAAAGCTACTTGCGTTTTGCGTTTCATACTTGCGTTTCAGATCGTTAAAATAGGGCCCAGAATGTCTTTATTATCATTGTATCATTAAAGCTACATTGTCTGAGATTATTTTCGACGCACTTCTTTCGACATTTTGAACTCCCGCGGAAATGTCAAAGAACGTCATGTGACGAATCTGAACGTTGTCAGAAATTAGCATCAGCCAATGAGATTGCACATTTAGAGTTAAAGGGATATTTCAGCGCTGGAAAGATGAATATGTATTTAAATTGGGTCATTTATATAGTAAAAATGTGAAATAATTTTAGAAGTTGGTGCCTTCTAGACCGAGAAAAGCCAGAAAATGTATTTTTGACAAAAAGACATAAGTACACTTGTAACAGAGCGCTGATTGTTTTAAGTTAGGTTCACCATGAGGTGAAGCTAGAATATAAGAACTCTCTTGAGATTTGCGTGGTTGAAATCACCAGCAACAATAAATAGTCCATCCGGATGTGTGCTTTGGAGCTCACTGATAGCTCTGTAACGTTCAGCTAACGCATTGGTAGCATTAGCGCTAGGTGGGATGTAAACACAGAGTATAAACACAGCCGTGAATTTGCGTGGAATGTAGAATGGTCGGCATTTAACAGTCATAAACTCCACCAGCGGTGAGCAGTAGTTGAATACAACCGCTTTCGGTGTCCCCTTCCCCGGCTGGTGGCATCAAGCGACACCGCAAGCTGAGGTGCTGGTCTGCGTAGCAGGCGAAGCGCGCGTAGTGTGTAGAGTACTCCGTCTGTAATAAAGTTTTTTGCATATTCTCCACTATGTACCAATGTATCCCAGTGGTACACATGTGCGGTAGTTTGAATGCACATAATTGCAAGGTTGCCAGAAAAACATTTTCCATTCTACTGCAGCAGCTGCTCCAGCCGCGGCTTGTTCCTCCAACATCCACAAGTGTACCTCGCTGTATTGCGGCTCATACAGGTAACCACGAGCATCAGATTTGCGCACCAGATCTTCAAAATCCCCTTCTGCCATATCATCTTCAAAACTACCTTCCGCCATCGTGGTTAGCCTACGTAAGTATGAATTAATTACTCAGCTTTCTCCAAAGAGCAATAGCCTGTTAGCTTAGCTTCAAGATGGCTGACACTATTTAGAAATTCTGGGAGTGAGGTCCCACCAAGGGGGTAAGCTTCGCTTCAGAACTCGAACCTCCTATGGCGCCATTTTGATGCTACAAAGCCATCACCTCCCGTTAGCATTCCACTGACTAGCATTCATTTTGAAGTCACCTGACAGCGAATAACTTTACATCTGAAGTGTTTAAAGACTCTATTTGTCCATTGTTTAGTTCTAAAGAAACACAACAATGTATAAAAGGCTCCATTATCTTGTATCTCACGTTATGCTCCGTAGCAAATGTTTTTGTAAAAATAGGCTAACGCTTGTGTCACACAGTAGAGGAATTACCGTATAGTACAGGATAAGCTTGCAAGCAGTTTCGACTTACATGAGCTGTTTAGGTTTAATTACTAATGTTAACTAGCATTTTAGTTAGCAATAATTAGCCTGTGCCCATGTTATCTCCTTACATATACCTACACTCTCCGTCTCTGTAAGATTGGGAATGATTTAGATTTCTCTTGGCACAGCTACCAGAAGACTTACATCTTTCAGACATGTTGCTCACGTCACATTTACGTTGTCTCTCTCAGTTGGAGGCTGCGCAGTAAAGCAAGAGATCACCGGAAAAGTGCTTCTAATAGCCTTCACTGGTCTCCGTCCAGAGCAACGGGGTCTATTGGTCCATTATATAGTGTCTATGGGTCCCTGTCGTCTGTAGCCTCTGACGAAAAAAGTTATTTTTCCAGACACACAATACAGAGATCTCTCGTCTCAGGGGACGAGGGAGGGAAGCACAGTCATTCAAAAATACTACTGGGTTTCTACTGATACAAAGCTTAATGCTAATCGGTGAAGTATCCCTTTAAGTCCCCCATTGTACTTTCACGATTGGTTGCTGATTAAAAGGAAATTACCATATTTGGATCTGACAACATTGCACAGGAGAGAGAGAGCTTTCTAACGGTACATGTGATGACAGGGAGCAGACAGCGATCGCGGAGCTGCATGTTGAATTAGAACGCCAAATTTTGTTGAATTTAGGAGAAATCTACAGATGCAAATAGACGAAGTGTAGTAAAATAAAGACCTAAATGTGAAAGAACACATGTTATGGAAGACAAAGCCTAAAATCTCAAAAATTGACCAGTGCATAAAAAACAAAGTTTTTGCCTGCCGTGTCTCCCCTTAAACTCCAATAACAATACACACCAACATGATAGCAACTAACACATACCCTGACACGATTCACGCTATTATTTTAGGGTAAAATAGTTACGTAATGTTGGTTTTAGGTCCTCTTATTACCTTGTTCTGGACCCCTCAACTGTATCACACAGTCTTCATCAGCAGATGGAGTTTGCTCAGTTGTCATGGAGATTGATCGGTTCCCATGTAAGCTCACTAGTTTTTATCCCCTTGTTGTTATCATATCTGAAGCTTCAGGGAAATGTTTGACAAGTGCCGTGTCTGCAAATATTCATTGTTCCCTCCTCACTGTCAGTCACTTTGGATAAAGGCATGAAGTCAGTGAGTGATTTGAAGTTGTTATGCCTGCTTTTTGTAAGGCTGTGATGGGCATTTACTGTATAATTTATTTGATGTAAGCATTTTTTTAATGTAAGCACACAAGTGCAATACTGACCTGACTTTAGTTCATTTTTCAAGGCCTTGGTACAATTTGTGTGATCACACATCTGCAACAATAGCTGACTGCTGCTAAAGTCAGAGGCATATAAAGAGAAAGTGTTAAATAGATCTCTATATCATTAAGGCCATAAATGACACAGCCGCCACATGGTTCACTACAGAGAGGAGGGGAGTTGGTGGAATGTAGGAGGGTGGTTGATAGGAGGAGGGTGGGAGGCAAGGAGAGATAACATCGTCATCGTCGGCAGTGCAAACGAGAACATCCACCGTCACCGACAACAAAAGGGACAAAAACGTGTAATCACAGCCTGTCAGGAGCATACTAAAGTCAAATTTATTAATATCTACACATGCACCCAACCAACAATAACCACAGCAAACAAACTGTAGATACATGCCCCCACAGGGATATCTTTAGACATTACAAAGCACCTTAGTTTAAGATGTCCCATCCATTTATTTATCTAAAAAGAAATGTGGTGCATTAACAATACCCAAGCTATAAAAGCACGTAGCTGCGATACATTTGCCCACAATTAAATAATCTGACCATCACACACAAACTGATAAACCTTCTTCAGTCAGTCTCTATGTAAATGGACTGTATTTATATGGCGCTTTTCTAGTCTTAACTAAGACTAGTAGGGCTTTTACATAGTTCAGGCAAAATACACCATTTACACACATTCATACACTAGTGGTCAAGGATGCCGTACAAGGTGCCACCTGCTCATCAGATACATTCACACACTGATGGTGCAACAGGGACAGCAATTTGGGTTTCAGTGTCTTGCCCAAGACATGGGACTTGGACCTGGGACTGCAGGATCAGGGATCAAACCACCAACCTTCCAAATATTAGGCGACCACTCTTACCGGCTGAGCCACAGCCGCCACATGGTTCACTACAGAGAGTAGGGGAGTTGGTGGAATGTAGGAGGGTGGTTGATAGGAGGAAGGTGGGAGGCAAGGAGAGATAACAAGAGGAAGTGTTTACAGACCTTTTTATTTTCCCGTCATCGTCGGCAGTGCAAACGAGAACATCCACCGTCACCGACAACAAAAGGGACAAAAACGTATAATCACAGCCTGTCAGGAGCATAATAAAGTCAAATTTATTAATATCTACACATGCACCCAACCAACAATAACCACAGCAAACAAAATATAGATACATACCCCCACAGGGATATCTTAAGACATTACAAAACACCTTATTTCCAGATTTCCCATCCATTTATTTATCTAAAAAGAAATGTGGTGCATAAACAATTGCCAAAGCTATAAAAGCATGTAGCCATGATACATTTGCCCACAATGCAAACACATGCACATAATCTGACCATCACACACACACACACACACACACACACACACACACACAGAAATTTGTCCCTAAGAGGATAAACCTTCTTCAGTCGGCCTCTATGTAAATGGACTGTATTTATATAGTCTTAACTGATACTCAAAACACTTTTACATAGTACAGGCAAAATTCACCATTTACACACAGTCATACACTAGTGGTCAAGGCTGCCTTTTTATGGTGCCACCTGCTCATCAGATACATTCACACACTGATGGCACAATGGGGACAGTAATTCTGGTTTCAGTGTCTTGCCCAAGACATGGGACTTGGACCTGGGACTGCAGGATCAGGGATCGAACCACCAACCTTCCAAATGTTAGGCAACCACTCTTACTGTCTCTACTAATCACACATCTGTTAATGACTTTTATTTGTCTTTATGAGAGAAGAGAGTGGTATACGGAATGAGTCTTGTTGATGTATGGATTGTAACTAAGGTTGATCATAAAGCATGATAATATGAATGTGTAAGTGGCGCACATGAGAGTGTGATCACAATTAGACTACTTATACAGGAGGTAAAGGTAAATTTCCTCTGTGGTGGTAAAAAAAATTGACAGTACATATGTACATATTTATAAATATTGACAGACTGTACATATGTTCACTCAAGAGGGGAGTCAGGAGTCAAGTCAGGCTAAGCGCAACCAGGAAATAGATCTTAAAAGACAACACAGGAAGCACTCAAGCCATCAACCCACAGTCAAACTTTGCGTGTAATAACTGCGGAAGGGACTGTCACGCAAGAATCGGACTACTTAGTCACTCCAGACATTGCCTTCAACAAAACTGACTTTGACAGACCAGGGCACTACTATCGTCTCCCAAGACGGACGGATGTTCTCCTAGGAGGAACTAACTTGGTTGTGATTGGCCAGTGAGCCCATTCCCAGAACACGCAACACCATCTTACAGGGGCACAGATCGCGACACAATGCCGGTAAAGAGACTGACAGGGCCGGACGACCGGTAAAATCCAGGTATCCCAGATGGCCAGTGTGACATCTTTGAATGAAGAAACTGAAGCTCGCCAGTCGCCAGAATTTATTTAAAAAAATTAAAAGAGGGTGAATTATTCAATTCTTGCATGTCATTTGAGAGTACTTTGGAAGGTCGGGCCGCATTTTAATTGAAACGTATGAAATATAGCTCAGGGCGCCAATGAGTTCAATGATCCCTGTGGAGAGATTGGGTCATTGCAGCAAGTAGTTATGGCCAAAGCAAGCTGCATGAAGCTTCCTGAACTTTCTTTATTTCCTGAGCCCATTACATGACGTGCTCTATTCAACAAATGGTTGAAAGCACACTGAATAGCCACTTCCTGAGCCTTTTTCTTTAAACCAAGAGTGCCATCTAGCTCAGAAAATGAAAAAGAAAGCTTCACGAAGCTTCATTTGGCCATCACTAGCAGCAAGTAAGAATAAGACACACAGCAAGCATTCAAGATAATCCCAGCATATTTTAACAACAATAATCAAAAATGTTGAAAAACATATAGGCCTATCTTATTGTTGGTCTCTGGCTATTCACTGGCACCTGTCCAGTCCAAGCCTCACATTTGGTGATTGAAGATGACTGGTATCATGAATCTATCAACCTCAAAGTTATCGACTGGCTCTGTTAACTCTGGGTTTTCCAATCCAGCTAGGAGCATATTCATGTGAAAGAGGTGGAGTCGTTAAATACAAGTGACATCTTTAGAACCACAAGTGGAGTTTTTGTTAAAGGTCCAATATGTAATATTTGTACTGTAATAAATCCAAAAATGACACCAATGCCTCATCAGATATTAAGGAAACATGTTAAACTGAAATACTATCTTTTCTGACAACAATGCTAATTTCAGTATTTTTTTCTTTTTGAAATTTACATTCCGTGACGGAATATATGTTTATGTTTTGATCTGTGTGTTGTTATCAACGGCCCAGTTTGACAGCCAGGCCGGGTTGCCAGATATACCTGTAAAAACGTAAACCCAGCGCGCTACAGCTGTAACGGTGGTACAGCCATGAAAGCAGCAAACAAACAAACAGGATCAACGGAGATAGATTCTACATGACATAAAAAACAGTTGCGTGACCAGAGACGTAACAACCCCCTGGTAAATATTGGAGATGTATTTGAAAGATGGAGACAGCTTAGAGCCCAAAAGGATGCAGAGTTGGCTTATTTTCACCTGAACAGGTAAGCATTAGCTTCAGGCTAATTTATCACAGCTACTAGGGATGGGCATTTTTTGTCATTTCAACATTTGTGTACTCACATTGAATTATATAGCTAGAGTACCAGAGTTGGTTACTCGCAAAAACAATTGAGACATAGCCAGTAAAGTGATCCCGACTGGTCCTGGCTAACGTCGCCATGCTAACCCTGCTAACTGTTTACGTTACCGGCAGGACCAGGCAAGCAACCCATGGCTGTTTACAGCGTGTAGCCTCTTCAGCGGCTGGAGCCGACAACGGTGAGTTATTTTAAACCACGAGAGGGGGGGTGTAAATCGGAAAGAGAGGACTGTGAGTTTCCAGTGTGTTTAGCGATTGTTGCCGTAATTCTAAGCCAATGAAGTGTGTTCCGTCGGCAAGGTAGTGGTATTTTTAGCGTTTCGTATTGTAATTCTAAGCCGAGGAAGTGTGCCTGACTGGCGTGTGGAGAGGACAGTGAGGTTGTTGTGTTTTTAGCGGTTCATACTGTAATTTTAAGCCGAAAAAGTATGTCTGTCAGTTGGTTACAGAGCTCCGCGTGAGCATGGGCTTTTATGACTGTCAATATAGCCAGCATCTACCGTTAGCTACTCCGCTGTGCCAGAGGTGTCAAGTAACGAAGTACAAATACTTCGTTACCTTACTTAAGTAGAAATTTTGGGTATCTATACTTTACTGGAGTAATTATTTTACAGCATACTTTTTACTTCTACTTACATTTTCACGCAATTATCTGTACTTTTACTCCTTACATTTTTAAAATAGCCTCGTTACTCATATTTCAGTTCGGCTTGTTTTCATTCCAGCTCGTCAATCATCGTTCAAAAAAAACACACAAAAAAACCTATCCAAATCACTCCATCCGGAGAGAGTGAATTTAATTTTGGTTGGATGAGAAGTATAAACATAGCTATTCCGACACCCTATTGGTTTGTACGCGATCCATAACACCTGTACAGCCCCGGTGCTAATACGCCACCGGTGCCTTAACGACCGTTATCTACCGGACCGAATAGCAACACGGATTTCGGTGCCTTATTGCCTGCGCGATGCTCAGAAAACGGATGTTAGAGGGAACTGAACATCGCCGCACAGGACGCTAGTCAACACTACAGTTGGAAGCAGGTTAGCCTAGCCATAACTAGAAGATGGAGTAAACATGATAAAATCCTGAGCACTAAACGGTGTAAAAGTGTGTCTATATTTCACTGGAGAGGAGTCTAACACCAGACTGTAGTTGTCTGAAAAACACAGAAGAGATGTAGCCTACGTGTCACCTTTTTCAGCCCTTCTCAGTTTGCAGGTATGATTTTATAACATTATTATAGTCATATGATGTTGTCCCTGCGTTTTAGAGTTAAGCTGTTGTCCTTAATGGCATTTCCCCCCCTTACATCAGGGGTCTTGAACGTTTTTTAAGCCAAGGACCCCTTATCTTAAAGTGAGATGTAGCAGGGACCCCATACATATTGTATGAAATGAAGTTGCATATTAAACTGGGCCAACAATAACTGTTAGGGTAACCTAAAGCCTTCTTACATACCTTTTTTTCATATGGTTATTATAATATTAATTGTTGGCATGATTTTATAAATCATATTTTAATGATATGTTGGAATTATGTTAAGGCATTTTATTTTTATTTTTTTTAAAGACTCAAAAATGTACAATAATTTGGAGGCCCCCCTGCAATGACTCTGAGGACCCCCTGTTGAAGATCTCTGCCTTACATTACTTTTACTTTTATACTTTAAGTAGTTTTGAAACCAGTACTTTTACACTTTTACTTAAGTAAAAAGCTTGAGTTGATACTTCAACTTCTACAAAAGTCTTTTCAAACCCTAGTATCTATACTTCTACTTGAGTAATGAATGTGAATACTTTTGACACCTCTGCGCTGTGCTGTGGAGTAATGTCTGGCTATGTGAGACTAGCATCTAACGTTAGCTACTCTGCTGTGCTGTGGAGTAACGTCTGGCTATGTGAGAAAAGCATCTAGCAACATTGTTGTGAATGCTGCGGTCTCAGCCTGGCAACCCCCGCGAACTTCGAGTCTGGGCAGGAGGGGGCGGGGGAAACGACTCTCCAGTATTTTGAATTGGTAGTGCAGTAACTATTTTAACAGCTAGCTGCCAGTATTACACACAATATTACATACTGCACCTTTAAATTATATGAGATGAAACATTGATATATCCACAGGGAAATTGTTATTGCGACAGCAAAAATGTATATTCAGCAAGGTGAAATGTACGATACAATCACATAACTAGAATAGAATAAGAATATGCGGAAAGTGTGGGCATACATGTCTTTAATATAGAGTGCATTTTTTTATTTATTTTTCTGTTGATGAACAAGTTACTACAAATATGTGATTCACATATGTAATGCATATAAAAAAGTAAAGTAAGCCACCGTAGAAGAGAGCAGAGGAGAGAGAAGAACGCCAGTACCTGACCAAAATGTTGCATTAACAATCATGGGAGCTCATTAACAGTGTGTAGATGTTGTCTTTTCTATTAAAAGACAACAGAGGGTATTATTTTGTTGTCCCATTTATTTATATAATTATATGAGATGAAACATTGATATACCCGCAGGGAAATTATATTATTGCGACAGCAAAAATTTAGATTCAGCAAGGTGAAATGTACGATATAATCCCATAACTATAATAGAATAAGAATATGCGGAAACACTAGAAATAATTTAAATAAGTGTGGGGATTATTATACATGTCTTTAATATAGAGTGCATTTTTTTCTGTTGATGAACAAGTTACTACAAATATGTGCACATATGTGATGCATTTAAAAAAGTAAAGTGAGACTGTTTCTGCCACCGTAGCAGAGAGCAGAGGAGAACAACAGTACCTGACTAAAATCATTAACATCATGGGAGCTCATTAACAGAGATGGGCGACGCTTCTCCACATCCTTCCACCATACATATGTTCAGCCAAAATATCCCGGATACGGTCACAGCCATCTTTTAATTTTGGGGCCAGAGTCTGCACAGTAGTGATCGGGCAGTAGAGTTTGTATAATAGAGTATACTAAAAGTAGGACAGATAGCAATAACAATGTATGTATTTTAAAAATATCATTGGGGAATTTTGGGTAGGGCAGGGATACAGTAGCTTCCAAAAAGTACCCATTGCCTGGTAAAGCTGCTGTAGTAGTAGGCAATGGGGTTACAGTTAAACCACAAGTTATGCACGTTTTTATTTATTGTTTGTGTTTTGCAAAACACAAAGGTTGACTGGTAATTCATTAAGTACATGAAGTCCCCATATGACACCAGTCCCTGTGAAAATGGCTTAGGCCAACACTCAGCTTGGACTCACCCTCCCCTTCCATCTTCGCCTCCAGGGAGTCCAGCCTCAGCCCCAGCCCCATGACAGAACAAGTCTTTTTTTACCACTTTGCTGAGCCTGCAGGGATCTCTGGTCCTACTGCAGCCTTCCCACCATGAAACAGCAAAACACACTGCACTTGCAACTAATGCTTACAAGATGTAGAGCTGTCAGAAGGACAGCCCACTCTGTCCTCGTTGAGATGTGTCTTTGAGTTTTAGAATGTCTTTGCAATTGTGTGGACACTAATGATTATGTGCAGTTGAGTAATGAATGCGTTCAGGCAAAATGTTACTCACCTCATTCGATTTTTAATGCACGACCTCTTGATTGTCCGTTTTGATTAGTTGAATTGTGTATAATGTTATAGCAATCTGATAAAAACCAATAGTGGCAACACTGAATAGAGCGAACCTCAGAATTAGGTGCAATTTGCAGCAGTTTCCCCAGAAACATAGATTGTACACCCAAAAGCATACATATATAATTTACAGTGGACCACTGTAGTCACATACATACATTTAAGACAGCCAGCTCTACACAGAGCAGGTGAATTCAGAAGATAGCTGTGATCCTGCATTGATTTCAACACTGCAAGCATGACAAGGTTTGGATTTAGGTAGAAGAACCCATAAAACGGTTTTAGAGCCTTGAGACAGTGCAAAAAAAGGTTTAACTTGAATGTCAAAAAGTGTTTTCTCATTTTTAGAACTGTGAACATTTAAGCGTGGCAGAGGTGTCATTTTTTTTTTCTCTAAATTACACAGGCATCAAGAGAAATGTTAGTGATAATCATAGTTGCCAAATATTGCATTTAAAGCACTATGAAACCTTCAATAAACACTGTGGGTTGAATGGAGACATTTACAGCCCAGAGGACTAAATTAATTTCTCTAGTTAATTTTGACATTTTGTGCCAGTATGTGCCAGTGATGGTAAATCCACTGTGATCCTTTGGTGTTCCTGAGATATTTGGCTCCATGCTAATTTAAATAGATTTACGTGTTAAATAAGATGCCTCAAATAAGGGCAGCAATATGGTAATTCATGAAAACAAACTATTAAAGCTATGTTTCTTGCCTTAGTTCAGTAACTGTATGACGGGCAATATACTATAGGTCACTGCAGCAATTAGTGCCTTATCACTGAACAGTCATTTGACTCATTTGCTACACATGATTGAAGCAACACTGTGAACAGATGGAGGTATGTATGTAGTGTAGAGGAGGGAAACAGCAACAGATATTAATGAGTTTCCAGTTGACTTAAAGCTGCAGTAACTATTTTCCTTTTTTCCATTTGGAGACAGCAGAAAAAGCACAGCATGTTTTATGAGGTTATAATGGCAAACATTAGGTTAGGTAACAATTGCCAATTTAGAAATCCAACTGATATGTAGCAACATTAGCATTCACTTGGAGTGGTGATTCTTGACACCTAACAAGTCTATGTCCAATATTCACTCTCCTTTTAGCTCTGTTTTGGTCTCCACCAACTCTTGAGAAAAATATCTGGCCCTTTGGCAGCTAAATGGTAAGCAAGTGAATGCAAGCAACTTTTGGTGCTGGTCAGGTAGCTTACAGTAGCACATGTGTTTTTGTTTAATTGTCATTTGAATTTTAAGCAGACTTGAAATGTCGCAAAAAAGAAATGCGAAATTAACAGACAATATACTTTTAACAGACAGTAGTAAGGTGGATCTCTCTGAATTTTGGATGATACGAACATTCGGCTGTAGCCAGCTAAAAAAACAGATAACATATCTTGAATTTCTCTGTGGACACAGCAAGAGAAATGAAGAGAAAATGTACAAAATCGATAAAACTACATCTGCAATCAGGTATATAAAAAGAAGGATGCAGAATCATTACCAGAGCCACAGTCCTCACAGCTTACCTAAGCAATTTGATTGGGCAAAGATCTGTGCTTACCTGTTTTATAACCTTATGTGCGAACCCCCTTCAGATAAAAGCTTTACAGATAGCACACGTATGTTGGTAACTGTTTTTTATTTGAACGAGCTGTTGTTCGCCTCACACATAGAGGACGCAAAAGAGACACACAGAGATAAATAGATCTCCCCCCATGCACACAAATCCCTGCAGGCAGGCGCTGCACGTGTGTGTGACAGCATGCTGTGCGTCATGCTGCTGTTGGGCTATTCCCGGGGAGAACGGCAGTAAACACACACAGTAAGCTCGGAGGATGAGTCACCGGAACCTCCAGCAGGGATTTGACCTGCCGCACTGCTGAAGTTACCATCTAATACTTTCCATCAGTTAACATTTTTCAGCCAAAGACACGCTGGTATAAGTGACGGGAAAGTATCCCAGACTCAGGGTGGCTCTTACTAAACATGGACCCACCTGGTCCATCAGGGTACTCAGAGAATCCAGCTTAAACACTTGTGTTGGTAACACAACATGAAACTTTAATGATCCCACTGGGCAAATAAGGTCACTGCAGCAACTAATACAGATGAAAAACACACAAGGGAAAAATAGACAGTTATAGAGAAGCTCACTAAAATATAAGAACATAGCAGGCTGGGGTTATGTAAACATATGTTATTAACAATTTCCACTTATTAGGTAAAATATATCAATGGGAGTTATAGCGGGAACTATGTATTACAGCAGCCATGGCAAACATTAGGTTTAATTAACTGTTTCCTTCTCTTCTCTGGGAAGAAGAAAAAACAAGAAAATGAAATAAGATTTATTAAAATCAGGCAGAGCTAAATGAAATGCAGCATTTTTAAAGGTGCCATCTACAGCTGTAATAGCTTGTAGAAAGTATTCAATATAAAAAAGTAAATTTTTATAAAAAATGTAATTTCCATGCATCGCAAAATAGGTGAAAGTATTAAATAACCACAAGCTATATGTAGCAGCAGCAAGGAGATACAAAAGATGTGCAAATGTGTGTTCACTGAACGATTATTCTGGCATGAAAATGTGCCATTACACCTTATCAGTATGTTCAGCACCTGTATAAGCTTTATTACTGTCATAGCTGCTGGCATTGCAAATTGTGTTTTAAAACGTCACTGTCTATTTAAGTATTACTCTTTATGTTGCGGCTGTAAGCAGTCCAACAAAGTGCTGCCGCGAGGGAATAAACACTGAGAGATGCATAAACACACTGTGACGCGCTCGAGATTGCATTGCAACGATTTATTCCTCTTCTTGCACACGTAAAATACAATTAGCACTGATACCAAATGAAAAGTTACCTTGTGAGTAGAATTAATTGCGTTAGTGCGGCGGTCAACAGAAAGTGTTTGCTCCAAGGATCACCCCCTCTCTGTCAAAGCCCAAAAAACCCAGGTGAACAGGTGAAGCAAACAAATATGTTATCACTTCAGCTCAAACCGCGATGAAAACACCCACCACCTACAATATAAGTGCACAATATAATAATCAATAAATAATATAAATGACACCATAAACAACATACAATATAGATTCATTGACAATGTAAAAAGTAGTCAAATGTAGTTTGGATAGAAATCCACTCTATAAGTAGAAAACAAGTGAGTTTCCACCTTCTCTGTTTGGCATTATTCCAGGGGTTGCAGAAGTGACTAGATGTAAAACCACATTTTATCTGGTTACAGTACATCTCATGGGAAATTAAGCTGTTTTCAGAAAAGGAAGTCCATAATTGTGAATGTAGACATACATATGTAGGATATATTTGGCAAAATAGCATTTTGGTTAACTGTCATTTTTGCTTCAAGCTGAGGATATAAACAATTTCCTGAGATTTGCATGAACATATGTGGTTGGTTGCTCAGTTTAATGTTATCCACATTCATGAGTTTGGGCCGGAGTAAATCTAAGTGTAATCTTACTGTCCTAGTTTTCATGTACAACATAGCTGATCAGCAATGACCTGCAAGTCAGCAACATTTTTATATCAAAAGTATCAATACACCAACTACTGTAGAAAGAGTCACATTGACAGCTCTCATGCATAACTCCAGATACCAGCCCCAACCAATCAATTAGAGACATTTGTGCAATGACAGTGCTGTGACAAGGACATAATCCCTCAACAGTTTCCCACTCACACTGTGGTATATGAAACCTGTCTGTGGGTGTCTGATTGCTTTCTCATTGCCACTCTCACCATAAAAAAAGCCAAAACATTAGGACAATAATGTGACAACTCTCGACATCCACCCATTAGCAAGTTCTTTTGTTGTGTGAAAGCTAGGAACCAAGATTATGATGAAGGCCACACGCATCGGTCTTACAATAAAGTTGTTCTATAGAATACAAGTGTTGCTGGAGTTTTGACCTCTTAACAAATGCTGGAAACTAAGATGATCAATGTATTACCAGTGGGTGAGGAATTTCCTGTTGGCAGAATGCCAGGGTTGAGGGTGTTGTTGAAACCTGTGTCACCATGGAAAGCATAGTTCGCACACAGCGGCCTTGCTAAGAGGGAGCGGTCGCCAAATGGAGCTTCATGAAGCTCTGTGAAGCATTCTCAATATTTTCTGAGCCCACTAATATGGCATTCTTGGTTTAAAAAAAGGGCTCAAGGAATGACAATTGAGTATGCTTTTAACCCTTTGTTGAACATAGAGCGTCATCTATTGGGCTCAGCAAATTAACAAATTTGTTGATGAAGTTAATTTGGCCATCACTACTACTACTGCTTAGCCGCAAGGGCCTGGCAGCTGTATGTATTTCCATGGTGCCCCATTAGGCTCACGCCAATTAGGTAAGACCATACCACCACCGTATGGGTACCCAATCGGACAGCAGAAGTAGGGGCCTTGTTGTGCTGAACCATGGTAACTAGTTGATGGAATCCGGTGGTGGTGAAGAGGTGGAGTGGTACTGGCTACACATACACACATACACACATATATATATATATATATATATATATATATATATATATATATATATATATATATATATATATATATATATATACCAAACTCCTGAATGAATGATGGAGTCCTTTTGAGTTACACTGGGTAATCGGTAGTAATGTTCCTATCCCTCGTTGTACTATCTCTACAACTACCTGTCACTAAGTTAAGGGCTCTGACTGTTGCTTGCATCTATGCACTGAAAAGTAGCTCAGAGCCTACATGGAGAGAGCACCACTCGGGGACTTCACTGCTCAACAGGGCAACAATGGAAAGGCCTAGAGGGATTGGGAGGAACAGCCTGTTTGATGTGAACTAGAGTGTTGTTTTTTTTATACAGGACATTGCTAGTCATGGATCCTAAGTGTAGTTGGCACCAGAACAGAGTAAATAAACCCAGTTTCTAATAATTTCTAAGACATTTAGGAAACCAGGTTACTTTAGAAAGCTGACAATAACTAGTGAACTTCAGTGCACGTAATAAAAAAAGAAGAAAGAAACACAACTTAAAGCGTGTGGGTACATTCACAGACAAATACACAAGTGAAACCCATCTAGTTAGAGTGTAAAAACACACTAAATGCATGGACCTCGCCATTGATATTCAGCAGGGTCAGCCATTGCTTTTACTTTGTATTCTCTGTGCCCCTCATTGTGTTGTTGCACTGGGCCACCTATCAGCAAAGTGGCCATCAGAAGACAACAGTGTTTTGCCTGCTCCTGACGCTAATGGAAACAAATGACAAAAATAGCATATAGGTCCTCGACATTAGAGGAGAAGGAAGGATGACACAGAAGGAAAAAGTAAAAATGAGTAGAGAGCCAGAGGTTTGACAAAGAGAAATTAACAAATACATTAAACATTTTAGCAATTATTTTGTTCAGTGCTTTTTGTTTTACAGTGTCTTTTACAATGTGTAGTAAGAGGGGAGCAAGCAACAAGCTATTTCTTTGTTGCAATTGTTGCTAGGCTACTGAAAAATGTAACTGACGACCAACATGGAAATTCTGCTTATATTACACAGTACACACATATTACTACAGTTACATCTAATGTGCGGCAATTATGAAAAAAAATGAAATCTGTCAGTCTGGACTAAAAAAAGGGACAGACTGATCAACACACAAACATTGCCATCTGTAAAACATCATGTGGCAAAAACCACTGCTACAGCTACTCACAATTCCTGCTAATCAAGCTATGCAGGCCAACAAATAGATGAAGATGAGGAGTAAATCTGAGTGGAGAAATTAAGAGAACTTGCACTACATGGCTAGACACACACGAGGGGTGGGTGAGACATTTGAAATATGAGAAACGGAGGTGAGGGGAGCAAGAGAGACAAAAGAGAGGAGAAAGAGAGAGATACTGCAGACTGATATGCGCCCACACACCATCACCTTATTCCACTGAACCACCTATTAGCAATCACCCATCCATCGAAAGGAAACAATACATCGCCTGCTTAGTAATCACAAAAAATGAAATGAAAAAAATGAAAGCCTGGTTCTTAGAAATAACAGACAAGGAGGTAAAGGAAGATGTATATAGCAGAACTAGGTTAGTCAAAAAGAAAGATTAAGCTGCTTGAAAAAAAGGCAATCGTTTGCCTTCATAATGGCAATTTGCATTTTTTCCCACAGACAGAAAATGCTTCCTTAACCTGGGACTAAATGAAACAAATTTTATTTAAAAAAAGAATGCCAATCCAAATGTACACGCACCATAAACATCTTATTTTTACATAAGACAAATGTACCTAAATATTTCTTTCCCTCCTTGTTTTCCTTTTCTTTTGTACGGAGCCCCTAAGGGGACATGAAAAAAAAAAAAAAAAGTTTAGTTTCATGTGCTCACACAAAACTTTCACATGAAAGTTTCGTGTGCGCGTAGCCTGGGTCATACTGGAGACAGCTAGTGAATGACCACAGTAAAGTTAATTAGTTGCACTATATTTTAATCTAGGTCTTCATTATAAGGACATTGTTGCTTTGCTTGCAAGTCGTCACCATTAGGCTATATTGTTTTGATACGACATTTAAAATGTAGCCTATTTAATCTGTTCCGGCGCAAAAGGGATACAGCGATTTGGATCGGGCAATTACTTTCATTTATGAACAGTTACAATCATCTGGCCAACTCACGGATATAGGTGGATTTAGGGCCTACACAAAATGCAAGGAGAATGGATTAAACAAAGGAAAGAGAATGTTCAATTAACACGAGAACTGAACGGGATAATTCTAAAACGCTTAACGTAACGTGGTTTAATGTACCTAAACAACGATCAATGATCCCCAAATTTCTCTCTTATATTGCTCCTCATAACCACTGAAAACTGTGAAAAAATCTAACCCAAAGTCCTATTATTGTGGACGTTATCTGACGTTAAGGTTTCTGCTTCACATTTTCAGCAGGGCAGTGGAGAGGCTGTGGATTGACTCCCAGCGGTTCTCATGGGCTGTATAAAGCCCTATTCGCACGGGATAAGTATTACCTGGGGACCTCTTGTAGTTTATAAATTACCCCCACACGTCTGTGTTTCGTCTGGCGCATTCACACGGCATAACTGAAGTCTGTATTTTACTCAAATTTACAGACATTATCCCCCGGATATGATGTCAAAACTTTTCATTTAGAATTGACAACGCAGCCAGTTAGACCCCAAATCACAGAGATGCCGATTCGCACGGGACTAATATTATCACAGGACCTCCGTTTTCGGCGAAATATGGTAGGTCATTTGCGGGGGAATTATTACTTTACAAATTACAGACATGACCGATTCGCACGGGATTAAGATCACAGACAACCTCGCGATTATTACAAATGACTGCAGGAGGTCACCAGGTAATACTTATCCCGTGCGAATAGGGCTGTCTGTAAGTCCTATCCCATTAAACCACGTTAACCTTTTTAACGTTAAGCTTAACGTGGTTTAATGTACCTAAACAACGATCAACGACCCCCAAATTTCTCTCTTATATTGCTCCTCATAACCACCGAAAACTGTCAAAAAATCTAACCCAAAGTCCTATTATTATGGACGTTATCTGACGTTAAGGTTTCTGCTTCAGGGCAGAGGAGCGCCTGTGGGTTGACTCCCAACGGTTCTCATGGGCTGTATTATATATATTTATTACATGGCTTGCTTGAATTCTAATGTAGAATGCGGTCTGTTATTTTCTTGATAACAGACCGCTGCTAAGGATAACACACCGTTGCCATGCAAAAGCAGAGCGTTGCCATGGACGCAGTTCTGTTTACTCTGGAGAACAGCTATCAATCAATCCGCTGAAAGAAGTCCGGATAATTTAGCCTATCAGCTGTGGCAAAAAGTGGGGAAACGTGGAGCAACTTCTGTCCTCCAATTCAAGCAATGACAGCAGATCTGATGAGCGTCTATCGCTAGTATCTTTCTAAACCGTCTATGATCGCTAGCTACGCAGTAACAGCCGTAGGGACAACAACGCTAATTAGTTAGCTTTCATTGCAACTTGTTTAACGTTAGGTGTGTCAACATGCAGCGGCTCTGCAAAAAGGAAACGAGATGAATGAGGACATAACGTCCACATAAATATTCCCAAAGAAGCCATTCACCGTGTCTCACTTCACCGTCAACAGAAATGTTCAGTTTACTGTAAATTAGAGCAGCCGATAGCCCGCTAGCTCACTACAACGCTTCAGCTAATGTTGTGTCAATTCCTGCAGTGATTAAAACAGCAGCTGGGTCATTTGTCCACCACGGCAGCACCTCATAAAATATACGGCTACTACCACAGCCCGTAAGGTGGTGTTGAGTAGCTAATAGACGAAGGATTGCATTACAGAGTTTTTACGTTGCTATGGACGCAGGATTCCAACCGTAGAGACGGAACAGACTATTTTCTCTAGTGGAAGCAATACAATCGTATTTAAATCAATAAACTCCCATTTAAATCAATATTTTGTCAAGTTATTAGTCAAATTATTGATTTATTTGGTAAGTAGCCATGTAATAAGCGGGCTGATTCAGGTTGATAATAAGCGGGCTGAAATTATTGATTTATTTGGTAAGTAGCCATGTAATAAGCGGGCTGATTCAGGCTGATTCAGGACCCCGACGCGAATTTGCTATAACAACCGCCTCGCTCTACATTATCCCTTACATATATATATGTAAGGGATAATGTAGAGCGAGACGGTATATATATATATATATATATATATATATATATATATATATATATATATATATATATATACATATATATATATACATATATATATATATACATATATATATATATATATATATATATATACATATATATATATATTTTCTTACAGTTTTCAGTGGTTACGATAGGAGCAATATGAGAGAGAAATTTTATAATCATTGATCGTTGTTTAGGTAGCATAAACCAAGTTAGCTTTTATCGTTTTTGTCCCTGTTGAACTCAGAATGAGGAGATGGCTCCGGAGCCAAAAGTCGGCCGCCGCCGAAAATATAAGGCCTAATTATCTTTGGCACTTAGACTCTTTTGACAAATTGAAACCTTTTTGGCATCTAAACTCATCTTTAGCCGCATCCGCATCCTTTCTAGTTCTTTGCTGCAGTGCTGCTGACTGTGGCACGGCACTGTTCGTAACAGCACAAATGGTTTTGCGCTGTTACGAACATATTGCTCCTATCGTAACCACTGAAAACTGTAAAAAAATCTAACCAGAAATTTGGTGATCACTGATCGTTGTTTATAAACCACTTAATCTTTTCCCTATAGCCTCATGAAGCAGAAACGCTCAATGTCAGATAACGTCCATAATAATTGGACTTTGGGTTAGATTTTTTTAACAGCTTTAAGTGGTTATGAGGAGCAATAGGAGATTGATCATTGATCGTTGTTTAGGTACATTAAACCATGTTAAGCTTTTTCACGTTATAGGACTTATACAGCCCATGAGAACCGTTGGGAGTCAACCCACAGGCGCTCCTCTGCCCTGCTGAAAATGTGAAGCAGAAACCTTAACGTCAGATAACGTCCATAATAATAGGACTTTGGGTTAGATTTTTCACAGTTTTCAGTGGTTATGAGGAGCAATATAAGAGAGAAATTTGGGGATCATTGATCGTTGTTTAGGTACATTAAACCACGTTACTTTACGCGTTTTAGAATTATCCCGTTCAGTTCTCGTGTTAATTGAACATTCTCTTTCCTTTGTTTAATCCATTCTCCTTGCATTTTGTGTAGGCCCTAAATCCACCTATATCCGTGAGTTGGCCAGATGATTGTAACTGTTCATAAATGGAAGTAATTGCCCGATCCAAATTTAGTCCCAAAAACAGATTAAATAGGCTACATTTTAAATGTTGTATCAAAACAATATAGCCTAATGGTGACGACTTGCAAGCAAAGCAACAATGTCCTTATAATGAAGACCTAGATTAAAATATAGTGCAACTAATTAACTTTACTGTGGTCATTCACTAGCTGTCTCCAGTATGGCCCAGGCTACGAGCACACGAAACTTTCATGTGCTCACGTGAAACTTTCATGTGCGCACATGAAAAGGTTTTGCGTGCGCACATGAAGGTTTCACGTGCGCACATGAAAGTTTCACGTGCGCACGTGAAAGTTTTGTGTGAGCACATGAAACTAAATTTTTTTTTTTTTTACTTTTTTACTTTTTTTTTTTCATGTCCCCTTAGGGGCTCCGTACTTTTGCCTTTCCCAGTAAAAACAGCGAATTATTGTGCACAAATCAATCAGTCTAATGGAATTCCCACAATGCTGTAATGAGGAAGAAGTACTTTGAAGTACTACTTGAGAGACTTTTCGATACACAAGTTCATGCCAATGACCAGAAACTAGAGCACTAAGTATTTCGCACAACCCACTATAACCCAGTTCTGCCTGTATAAGCTGGTCCACAAAAGAGGCATGGTTTGCAGTTAGCTGTTAGACAAGGGTCATTGGTACAAATATGTATTTTTCCAACCACTTAGTGAATGAGCTAGCAAAACAGTTAGCTTGGCAAACTATGGCGATTGGTAGTGTTGCCAACATGGGGACTTTTTAAAGTTAGCCATTTTTTAGACCTTAGCGACTTTTGGAGCTAGTGCTAGCTTCTTTCATTGGAAAAGAGTTGGCAACACTGGTGACTGGCTACTATTCTGGATAGTGCTCTCAGCTAACTAACGTGTTAGAGGTTAGCTTGTTCGTAGTTCAACAACTAGCCCTGAAAAGTGAAGATAGGGCCTACCTTGATCCTGTGTCCTCCGGCTCGGGCGTGTCCTCAGCTTCTAGCCCGCTCCTCATCCTTCATCAGTCGGTGTAGTAGAGTTGGGCAATATGGACCTCTTTCACAGCAGACATTTTGACTTGTCATAGTAGGAAAAGCACAGCTGAAATTAAGAACCTTAATGATGGCTCAATTCCATCAAGTGTCCCAGTAAGCTATTTCAGTGAGTCAGCATGCACAATACCAGGACCTCTCCTAAGTGGAATGCAGCCATCATTAATGGTTTTGAACACACCTGTGCTTTTCCTGCTATGACATGTCAACATGTCTGCCCTGAAAATGGTCTATTGATATCGATATATGAGGCTAGATATCGTCTTAAATTTTGGATATTGTAATATGACACAAGTGTTGTCTTTTCCTGGTTTTAATGATGCATAACAGTAAAGTGATGTAATGTTCTGAACTTACAAGACTGTTCTAGTTGTGTTAAATCGTGTTAAAATGTGTGTATCAAATTTGATACTGCAGGTATTTAAAGGTATAGTGGAGGATTTTCCCGAATTTTAGAAAAGAACCACCCTCTGTACTTTTTTAAAAAATGCACATGCGCAACACTCTACCTGCTCCCGAGAGGGAACGCCTATTAAACGTGTGCACGAGAGTGCACTGTTTACAAGTTGCTGTCGGCATGGCTCATACAAGCATACTTTCCAAAAGAAGATTTGCACTTTTTCACAAATTGAGATGTTTACCGTGTGTGCGGTGCGTGACTTGTGCCAGGGCTAGCATCGCTAATCATAGCTTACATCAACTTTTACTGGCAGTGATTTTAAATGGATTTCTCCAAATAGCATGCCAAACTTTACCTGTGGAGTAGAAACTTCACGACTGAGGCATCAGTGGGAAGCCCAACCTGTGCTTTTAGCGCACGCCAGCGTGTGAAATATTCTCCCAAAAGCTTCAATGCTTCAATGAATGGCTGAAACCGTAGCTCAAGCTCACCACACATATACACCTGAAAGCTAGGGACGTGCACGTACGACGGCCTTACGTAAACCAATATCACCAGAATGATTGACAACTAGGAGGACCAATAGTCTTGATGATCCACCCGGAAAAAGAAAATCCTCCACTATACCTTTAAGGTTCTTTATCCCTGAACTTTCAAGTCACATTTTTGTAATGTAATCTACATAATGCCTACCACTATACAAACACACACTATTTTGATGATTTAATTAATGTAATTAATGACTAAAATGCCATCTTAAAATACATTTTGGGTATTTTCAAAATAAACATAATCGCTATGCTATATCGACCAATTTGTGTATTTTTAGATGTCAATAGTTGTAGGGAAATTTGTGTTCCGATATGGGAAAGTAATGATGGCCAAAAAATGCTTCATGAACCATTTTCTTACCTACTAGATTGGATGCTTGGTTGAAAGAAAAAGGCTCAAGGAATGGCAACTCAGTGTGCTTTCAACCCTTTGTTGAACAGAGAGCACCTTCGAGCGGGCTCAGAAAATAAAGAAAATGGCTCACGAAGCTTTATGAAGCTTCATTTGGCCCTCACTAGTGTAAAGTAATAGACGTTTGAGCAGATAAATATTGTGATCTAATGTGGCTCGTACCTTGATGAGCACATAAACCTGTATAAACCAATAGATAAACTAAGACAGTTACATCTGCAGTCAGAATATCATACATTATATTGAATTCAGATGAGGAATTATATTGTATTTGATATAAAAAAAAATCCCTGGAATTTTACTGCACACACATTTCAGTTCAGTTCCAAACTATTGATATCATGGAGCAGCCCTCCTGATACCATTTTTGATCCAAGTATATCAGCTTATCACCTCATCTGACCTATCTCTCCCTCCCGCCCTGTTTCCTGTATATATATATATATATATATATATATATATATATATATATATATTACAAAAAGTGTTTTATGTTCTCAGCTTTCTCCTCTATCTTTAATCTCTATCGCTCACGCTCTAAATGCTTTTTATTTTTTATTTTTAAATTTCACTGACCAAATGAATTGTAGGACCAAGCTTTAACAGTCCTGCCTGTTACCATCACTCTTTTAACCGCTTTTACTATGAAAGTTTGCTTTTGAACACGTCTTCCTTTAAAAGGTCCCATGGCATGAAAATTTCACTTTATGAGTTTTTTTTAACATTAATATGCGTTCCCCCAGCCTGCCTATGTTCCCCCAGTGGCTATAAATGGCGATAGGTGTAAACCGAGCCCTGGGTATCCTGCTCTGCCTTTGAGAAAATGAAAGCTCAGATGGGCCGATCTGGAATCTTGCTCCTTATGATGTCATAAGGAGCAAGGTTACCTCCCCTTTCTCTGCTTTGCCCGCCCAGAGAATTTGGCCCACCCATGAGAAAGAGAGAGACATCATGGCTTTCAAACGAGCAAAGTGGCAGTTGGTCAAGGCCACACCCCCACCCTCCACCTTGCCCCCCCCCTCTCCTCAATAGCATTTAAAGCTACAGACACAGAAATGGCACATACTAAGGAAAGCTCATTGTGGGACTGGCTCTAGTGGCTGTAATTCTGCACCAAGGCTGAATTTCGGGAAAGAGACTTCAGATACAGTATTAGGGGACCACTAACGCCTATATAAAACCATTCAAAGAGCACCCTGTCATGGGACCTTTAACCAGTCTGAAATACACATTTTACAACTTTTTTTTTTACTCAGTGAAAGTGCACATTAAGTTTGACGATTGAAATAAATTAAATGTAACTATTTTGAAAATATAAGTGGATTTTTAAAATACAGTTCCCAGAGTTACAGTTGAAACCAAAGGTCTACACCGTTGTCGGCTAGTGTTGCATCATATAATCTGCATAAAATTAGTCTTGCATAGCCAGACATATCTCTGCAGCGCTGTGGCAGCCCTGGAGCATGGTCTGGTCGGGCAGCGCTAAGCTCCGAATGTAGTAACGATGCCCTTGCAAAATAGATAGCATAAGGGAAGAACGCCTGACATCTGACAATTCTACTTTATCCCTGCACCAACATATCCTCACTCTATATATTATTGTCAATATAGTGTGTAGAGGATTTTAGAATCATAACTGACCATTGTTGTCTGCTTTTCCTGACTGTTTTTGAGAAAAGCCATCTGGCAGATACAATTTGAAAGAGGAGTACCAGGGCCCAGTTTTTCAAAAAATGTAATCTGGATCAAATTGATCCGGATTTGGAAATCCCATGTTTTGCCATCCAAGATCACCTGATCTATCTTACTTTTATGCCAGTTTTTTAAAGGAGCATTCGATTGGATCACTGTGGTCCAAATACCAAATTTCAGGATTACCAAATCCTGTTTACCAGAGCCTTAAATGGAACCAACAGTGTAGCCTACTGGCTTAGCAAAGAACAACAGGTAGGCAAAATACCGGTGGCCACAAATAGCCATTGTTTGTTTTAATTTTAAGAAACGGAAACACTGTAATAAACAGAAACATTTTACATTCCTTATTTTGTTGCTATGTTAAATAATAAAACAAAAGCAATACTATCCAATAGTCCATATCTCATTAGATGTGACATGCTTCATATATGCTTTATATATGAAGAAATGTATATATCATCAGTAAACCTTTATTTTATGATCATTCACTTAAAAAAAACGTCTCTGATTTTATTTGGTTCAAAAAATCCCAACTGAATCCACCCTTCTGATGGGATCAGGATAATCCTGTTTTTTTGGATCAAATAGATTCCAAACCAAGTTCAAAGTTTTGAAAAACTCAAAGGGCCTTAGCTCTCACGCAACTCCCTAGGTCTGCAGAAGATAAAGAAATACACAGGTATCCAGTAATATGAACATCGTAAAACATTTTGTTACCAGTGTATACTGGGAATGGGAGAGCCAAGGTAACATTCCATACATTGCGCTACATCATGGTAGGGGCTGAGTGGAGCCTAAAGGATCTGGACTACATCCAAACTGATGACAGCACCACCAAGAAGATGGCACAGAAATGGATAAAAAGACAGGTTGTTAACATAGCTGCATCAGATGCTGTACGGGACTCTGTCTGTTTGCTAGGAGAGAGATAGACTTCTCTTGAAGGTATTTTGATCCTTGTGCACAAGTTTGTATTCTGCAATATCATTCACCAAAGATTGTTATATTTTAACTGAACGAATATTGAGTTTTATTTCTGATCTACCAGTAAACAAACACTTATAGCAGGGTGTAGTGACCTTAGAACTGGAGCCAGATTATTCTGGCCTCTTTTGGCTAGACCATTGGTCACATTTTTAACACCAAATCTTACAACTCCCATCTCGAAAAATACGGACGCTTGGACAGGTGCCTTTGTTGTTGTTATTAACGCTAAAAGTGTCATTTAGCGTCATATAACACGTTTCCGTGACACATGGGAAGAACGGGGCGGTTAGGTTTAGGAAAAGGTCGTGTGTCGGCTTATGTTTCCGTGACACGCGGGAAGAATAGGGCGTTGGGTTCAGGAAAAGGTCGTGGGTGGCCTTACGTCCCGTGTCACGTTTCCGAAGAAGAAAGCGACTTTAGGAAACCTGACACGTGGGACACGAACCCCGGTCTCCTGGGTGAAAGTCCTGTGTTTGACCCACCCACCACCCCAACCAACCTCTCTACACGGAATTTCGGCCTTACATACTACTCGCTACCGTAGTCGCTCTCGTGTTTCGTCATCTTCAAACCCTGTGTATCTGCTGCTCTCCCCGGAACGTTATACAAAAACGCTGAAGGGCGCTTTTTTTCGCAGCTTCAGACATTGACAGCCACTGTCCAAACATCATAATTTTATGAGTTCGGAGTGAGAACGGGTAAGCCAGACTATTGTAAATACCAATGTCAAGGTGCTGCTAAATTGTCCCTACCGATATTTTATAAATTGAGATGTCATTTTAACTCCACAGTAACACATAGTGGTTACTCGTTGCAATGACGCATCATTTCAGCTAAATTAGCTAACTATCTTAGCCTGCTAATTCCACCAGGTTTTAACACTAGTTATATAAAATGTGCTGAACAAAGTTGTCACTTATCTGGCAATAGGAATGCATTCCTATGCTGTGACAAGAGTGTTAAATTTTACTAATTTTGCGTCAGGCAATTTAGCTAGCTTGCTAAATCCACCTTGCTTTCATGCTACACTGGTGACAGAAAATACGCTGAACAGCGGTTGGTCTAACGTTGAGCACCCCTCCCTTTGGACTGATTTTGTGTGTTTTTGTGTTCAACTTTATTTTTCCTGGTGTTTTTGTAACATTGTTAACATTAGCCGCAAACGCAATGTGGCAACACCGAGAGGAGTTGTCCTTGTTCGCCGCTTGTCCTTGTCACGGAGATGCAGGCACGCCAGGGTTTCAGACTAGCTAAATCCACAGTATCGTGAAGAGGTTTCTCTTCAGAAGTCTGCACACTGACTTGTATCTTGTCCGGTCCAGCTTTGCCGACATCATCTCGTTTTGACCTCTCGTGTGATTTGGACTCTGGATTAGGACAACTTCAATTTATGCCCCTATCTTGCAGTCAGCAGACTGACCCGTCTCCAAGAAATGAGCTTTGACTTGTGAAAAACTAAGTCGACAATATGGGTCTGCAGCGAGGATGTGTTCCAGCCCATGTCTAGGTGTGGACTTCAGATGCTCTGGTTTGCTCCTGCTTCCTGAGAGTAAGAATAGCTTGACAGTAGCTGTGTCACACTATGCTCTCTCTTCACATGTGTGGGTGGAGTAAATGAGCTTGTGCTCACCTCTATCTTTTTTCTGTGCCAGGAACTACATGCTGCGTATGTGTATGTGCGATGCAACCTTGTTATCCCTGCCTGGAAGACCTGTGACTTGAAAATAGACACACAAAAAATTTGAAATAGCTCTGTCTCTCTACCTCATATCACCTGGTTGTCTGGCCTGTTTGTGTTATGTGTGGGACATACTGTGGTGTTAGCCCAAGGTACTAAAATAGATTTACTTAATCCCTCAGGTTTCAATAGTTGTCGCCATACCTTACATCACCTGGGCTAAGCAAGGGGAAGAGACACAGGAAAAAGAATTGAGGAGCGGAGAGAAGAGAAGAGGGGGAAAGACAAAAGGAGATGGGAAAGGAGACAACAGGTGATGCTAGGGCATTAGGAAAAATAAAGCAAAACAAAACAAGTGAGTAAAGTTAACAAAGACAAAAAAAAGGTAAGGTCAAAAGGTCTCAGTCGAAATCGTCCATTTCTCTCGCTTCATCTCTTTTCTTTCTCTCTGCATGACGACAGTCAGTCACTCGATCCTTCAAACAGTGAATCTCCATCAATTATTTACCCTCAGCCCTTGTACTTTCCACTACAGATTGCAGGCTTATTGCGGAGCCCTGTAATCACATCTCCCCTAAGCCAGCTAGGGCTGAAATAGTAATGAAGGCTATGTTACATTGAAGCCACAGCATGTTTGCGATGTCATTCACATTGTCAAGCCATCAACACCTACAGCTATGACTCACTCACAGTGGCCTTGCCTTTAAAATAGATTATAGTGGCCTGCAGAAAGGCCTGTTTAACAATGTCAAAGAAGCACATTCTGCTTATGTGCAAGTGTAAACAGAGGCCGAACGGATCACATGTCTACACTGTGGACAGGCTGTTGTCATAGGGACAATTTATTTTAATTATAGACAGAGGAGAATATCCATCCATCCATTTGCTATACCCGCTTACCCTTTAGAGGGCCCAGCTGGCCAATGGTTAAGAGCCTAGAATGTTCTTGCTGGGAGTTGTTTGAATTACATCTACAGTGTTTCCCATACATGTTATTCTTGGGCACACCGCCCAGGTAGATTGAGACCCGACCAGATAAATGAAACTTGAATTATATATTTTTTCCAATCAATTATGTATTTTTTATAGCACACACAGACCAGTGGCCTCCAGCCCCTCCCCGCTGTGAAGTCTCATGCTGCTTGCAAGACCGCTTCCCTTCAGGCCCAGAGCTAGTTAGTAGTAGCTGCTGGTGGTCTTGCCGTGGGATTAACTGTACCAATAATCCGTAGAAATGCAATGGCCACACTGCTGTGAAAGTTCCCCGAACGTCATTTATCAGCGTCTGGTTGTTACCCCTCTCCGCGGCAGTCTGCCCACTCCATATCTTTATAATGGACTTGACCGCTAATCATTGCTAACCGTGCCTTCAGGTCCCGTTCTCCGTGCCTGAAACCATTAACTGTATTTATGGAATCGAGCCCGAATAAAAACATCATCCAATCTTACATTTGATCTGGATCAAACCTGCCCTTTGGGTTTTTCAAAACTTTTAACTCGGTTTGGAATCTATTTTTTTTAAGTGAATGATCATAAAATAAAGGTTTACTGATGATATATACATTTCTTCATATTTAAAGCATATATGAAGCATGTCACATCTAATGAGATGGACTATTGGATAGTATTGCTTTTGTTTTGTTATTTAACATTATAACAAAATAAGGAATGTAAAATGTTTCTGTTTATTACAGTGTTTCCATTTCTTAAAATTAAAACAAACAATGGCTATTTGTGGCCACCAGTATTTTGCCTACCTGTTGTTTTTTGCTAAGCCAGTAGGCTACACTGTTGGTTCCATTTAAGGCTCTGGTAAACAGGATTTGGTAATCCTGAAATTTGGTATTTGGATCACAGTGATCCAATCGAATGTTCCTTTAAAAAACTGGCATAAAAGTAAAATTGATCAGGTGATCCTGGATGGCAAAACATGGGATTTCCAAATCCGGACCAATTTGATCCAGACTACATTTTTTGAAAAACTGGGCCCTGGTACTCCTCTTTCAAATTGTATCTGCCAGATGGCTTTTCTCACAAACAGTCAGGAAAAGCAGACAACAATGGTCAGTTATGATTCTAAAAGCCTCTACACACTATATTGACAAAATATATATCCTACAGAGTAAGAATATGTTGGTGTAGGGATAAAGTAGAATCGCCAGATGTCAGGCATTCTCCCCTTATGCTATCTATTTTGCAAGGGCATCGTTACTACATTCGGAGCTTAGCGCTGCCCGACCAGACCATGCTCCAGGGCTGCCACAGCGCTGCAGAGATATGTCTGGCTATCCTGAAATTTGGTATTTGGATCACAGTAATCCAATCGATTGTTCCTTTAATAAAACTGGCATAAAAGTAAGATGGATCAGGTGAGCCTGAATAGCAAAACATGGGCTTTCCAAATCCAGATCAATTTGATCCAGATTACATTTTTTGAAAAACTGGGCCCAGGTAATCAGGTATTTTATCCGCTGAACAATAACATTTGACAAACCAACCAGATTTATTGACAAAACACATCATGGCTACACTTTATTTTAAATTATCTGTTAATGTTATGTCATCATTGTTTTCAATATATAGTTTATAAACCTTTGTTTGACTAGTTTATTACTGAACCTATATATATATATATATATATATATATATATATATATATATATATATATATATATATATATATATATATATATATTAGTTTTTTAAAGGGCAACTATTATATAGCATTTTCAGGATAATACTTGTATTTTGTGTTTTTACTAGAACATGTTTACATGCTTTAATGTTAAAAAAAAACCACTTTATTTTTCTCATACTGCCCATGGCTGCTGCACCTGTATTCACCCTCTGTATGAGACACTCTGTAGGAGCGCCTGTCTCTTTAAGCCCTTCCCGACAAAGCCCAGTCTGCTCCAATTGGCCAGAGTGTTTCCTGGAATCTGCGCTCTGCTCCGCAGCCTCCGCTGTTGTTTCACTAGTTGAAGCTGGAGCTACTGCAACAGAGACTACCGACAACTCATGTTTTTTTTTTTTGTCTCCACAAAACTTTATTATTCAAGTACAGATACACATACACATTGAAAACATTAAATGCATACATACAGTACATACATGAAGAAGGGGCGCATGTAATTTACATTAAAGAGGTTGTAAGTCATTGTAAATGTTCAGAGTCCGGATGGCTTTCTTATTTGTCAGTCCTATTAGAGTTACAAAATATAATTCCATGTCATTTTTAAATGAATATTCGGTTTTCTTTCAGACCATTTACATTTATAGATATAACGTTTTTCCAAATAAAATTAAAAGATTCTAAACGAAAACATGGCATTTTATCCAAATCAAAAGCTCGCCTTGGATGTAGCATACAATACTGACTCAACCCGGATCAGTTTAGTGAGTGACTCAGAATAACCCGAATCCTAAAAAGGATTTGAGTTTGCCAGGCCTGCTAAACAGCGACTTTGTCCCTTTGCCTTAAAGCTGCAACTAGTGAAGCACCTAACGAATCTAAATTCAAGCTGAGCTGGCACAGCACGAGTCATCTTCTTGTTTCATATCTTCCTGCAATTTTTTAAATTGATCCGAAGACCAAATTCTAAATAACTTAGCTTACATGTACACATCACTATATGTACATAGACATATACACATATCAGCTGACTCTTTTGGCTTTTATGTTTTTATACCTTATGTACAGCACTTTGGTTCCACTTGTGGTTGTGAAAGTGCTTTATAAATAAAGTTGAGTTGAGTTGAGTTGAGGGTTACAGAGTGATGATAGATTGCCAGGATTGTGTTCAGGTTTTGTATACTTTTACAGACACACAGTGGTGTGTGAGTTTGTTTTACTGTACTCTTACAGTTTCTCTCAATAATTTTTAAATTGAGTTGCTGTAGACAAAATTACATTTTTAAAAGCTATGAAACTCTCAAAAGATTTTTCATCATAATAGAGGCTCCATCTCCACCGTACGTTTGTGTTCCTTCAAAGTACAAGCTACACAGCTTCCTTTGAATCTCAAATTGCTTCAACAAATCACATGTAAGTCAGGGAGGCACTCAGACAAACTTCAAAAGCAAAGTGAAGGAAATATGTCAGATTTTAATGACACATTGTAGTGGTTTAAGATTGAATGTAAACAGGAAAGTTGAGAGATAATTCAGTTGAAGTCAATGTCCTTCACCCACCTGTACTTCGAAATAGCAGAGCAGCACTGAAAAGAAAGCACACCTTCTAAGCACTGAGATGTACTGTATTATGCCAGCCTCTGTTTAGTAACCTGTTTAGAACGACTGCAGTGTACAAACCTAAAAGAAAATGTATTTAATCAGCTAAAGCAGCACAACAAATTACCTTCCCAACATAGACACAACATAGTCACACGTTGGTCATAACTTCCAAAATTGGACACAAACTCCCTACTTCCAAAGAGCATTATGTTGTATTATTATGTTTATTGGTAGAAAAAAACCTAATACAAATGTAGATTCAGTTTTTTATCAGTGTCGGCCTAATTACTGAAATATTCAAAGTTTTTGTGATTAAAAAGTTTTTATTTAAAGTTTTTTAACAAAATACAAAACATACAACTCGCAACATGAACAAATGCACCCCTTCAGTCATAACCACCCACCCAGACAAAAATCAAGAAACAATGACACAGTAACTACAATATTCCAGAATGTTCAACAAAATAGTAACAAAATAGACAACAAAAATAACCTATGTACAAACGACAACACCATAAGCCCACCATTCATGTCTCACCCCAGCACAAAGCTTCTTAGGAGCCCTTCAGAAATGCAGGTACTTTCCCCATTTATTATTATATACATCCAATCGGGGGCGGACCTTTTTCACAGCAGACCTTTTGACTTGTCATAGTAGGAAAAGCCCAGCTGAAATTGATAACCTTAACGATGGCTCAATTCCATTAAGTGTCCCAGTAAGTTATTTCAGTGAGTCAGCATGTACAATACCAGGGCCTCTCCTAAGTGGAATGCAGCCATCATTAATGCTTTTGAATGCACCTATGCTTTTCCTACTATGACATGTCAACATGTCTGCCGTGAAAAAGGTGTATTGCTGTGACAAAATCTGTCCACAGACATATAAACACCTGGAAAATTACTCAAAACCACCTCTGTGGTAGTTCCTGCTGCAGTAGTAATCTCCAGAGGGGTATTGCACAAAACCAGGATAAGGGATTAAGCCGGGATATTCAGGTTATCCTGGATGAATTTAGCTTTGACTTGGTTGCACAAAAGCAGGTTGAATTAAACCCAGCCAAGTAACCATGGCGATTTATTCTTTGCAGCTAGCCTGGTCCAGAGCAGGCTAACAGGCAGGCTAAGATTAATCCTGGAGTCTGATGTGTTAAATCAGCTGACGCTCTGATCCAAAATAAACGTGTTTAACAGTTATTCCGTTGTCTTCTGAATGTGTTCTGCTTCATTTTATTAACATGCATTACTTGTTACTATTGCTGTCGCGAGTTTGATTTAAATCCTACTACTGCAGTTGTTGAGATGGTAATGGTAAAAAGTGGGACGATACGGAGGATATGGGCTTTTCCTCCGCTGCTGTCCCCGTGAAATGTGCACCCGCCCGTGCAACGCGGGGAGGCGGGGGGAGGCAGGGCGATCCTCCCACACCATGCAGCGGACTCTAAAAGCGGACTTTTTGCATCAATAACGACAACAATGGCACCTGATTAAACCTTTTTTACCAAATGGGAGTGAGAATGTGTTGGAATGCCACAATGCTTCTTAATTATTTTATTGTGGTGCTGTCACAAAAAAAAAACATGAATAATAACAGGCTACATTGTTTTACAGATATGCTTACAGCGTGTATTGAAGTCACTTTTTCTAGTTTTTGTCCAGTCATGCTTGTTCTGTATGAACATTAATTGTAGAAAGATATTTAGAATTAGACATAGCTTATGGAGATTTGTGCATATGGTTGTAAAACATATTCTCGCATTATGAATAAGCTTTGAAATTAAGCCTAGTCCTTATAAATTTCCCAGGAACAAGATTTTTTATTTATTAATTTATATAGTGCTTTACAGGCTACTCAAAGACACTTTACACTAAAACCAGCACATTTAGCGCATAAAAACATATACAGCAATAAAACCAACACATAAAACAAGCATATTTAAGCAATTAAAACGTGGAGTGACTAAGTAGATTTTTTTTAAATCCATACGTATTCAGTCGGTCCGCTATTGTCTGTCGGGCTTTTTTTTCCGTTTGATAACAGCCGTATTTCCCTTTTTGCATATTATATGTTTCACCTCCTCGTAAATTTCCATTAGAAGCTGCTGCTGCACACGTCTTTTCCATTTCTGCATCAGTAAATCTGAGATCGATACCGTGGTCTATTTAAGAAATCCGTGAACGTGCACTTATCCCAGCTATGTAGACCTGGCTTGACATAGCTTCACCTACTTATCCTGGCTCGGCAAACGTGCAACCGATTGAGCCGCGATGAGTGAATCACACTAAGTCAAGCTGCGCTTTTTCATTTATCCTGGATTTCTTTATTCTACTTTTGTGCAACAGGCCCCAGGACTCACAAGATGAAAACAATAAGAGCATTGATGTTGCGGCTGGTATACATCTATAGCATTTTAGAGTAGTAACCTTTCAAAACACCCATGCCCAAAATTCTAAGGAGGCTGAAAAATGGCAGCAAGAAGTTACGGTAGCAATTTAAGAACAAATAAACCCAGGAATGTGGGAATGAATAAATAGTCCAGACTTGAAAAATGTTCCTAACGTAAATTAATTACCAGCCATCTGCAGAAAGTAGAGTAAACACTCCAAGTGTGTGTCTGCGGTGGCTTCAGGTAACAGGGCCGTGACATTCTAGAAAGTTCAGAGGTGTCTTAATGAAATTGAGGTCTGTGCACAGGGCCAGCGGGAGAGGGAGTAAGTTACACAAACACAAACACACACACACACACACACATTGGGGAGAGGTGTGGCTACAAAGACAGAAGATAAGAAAGTAAATTAATCATCATCCATATTGTTCAATGAGATTCAACACCTCACACATTCACACTAACACACACGCACAACCCAACCCTCTACCGTCATGTGATACTGTACAGTATCACATGACGGTAGAGGAAGCACAGGTGACCTGTTCATTTCCTTTTTGGATCTACTTCCACTGTAAAAGATAACTATCAACAGCAGTTGGTCAGATCAAGTGTTGTTTGTGTGTCTGTGTATGGCTGTGTACATGAAACCTGCTTTTGTGAACATGCACACGGGTTAATGTTTGTGAGTACATCTCTATTTGTGTGTAGGCAAGCGTGGGTGTGAACGTGTGGCCTGGTTGTGGTCTTGCAGAACAACCTTATGACAATTTAATGAATTAATCAAAGCTTATGGGTTTCTTGTTGTTGGATCGTGTTCAGCTTGTAGCAGGTGATGTGGTGCCAAGAAACACTGACCTAAAAATAACAAAAGGAGCTGATCCACTGGCACTGGGTTGGAGTTATCATGTTTAATTGCTCCGTATTGAATGGTAGAAATGTGTGTTGAGGTTGTCACGTTAAAGCAGCTAAGTGGAAACATTATTCCTACTGCTTCTGTCTATATTTTAATCTGATGAAGTAGCTGTATAGCAGTAAGGCCAAAGAATGTTAATGTAAATCTGACCCTTTCTTCTCCAAACTTTGTTCAAGAGTTGTATTTGTGTGTGTGTGTGTGTGTGTGTGTGTGTGTGTGTGTGTGTGTGTGTGTGTGTGTGTGTGTGTGTGTGTGTGTGTGTGTGTGTGTGAGTGTGTGTGTGTGTGTGTGTGTGTGTGTGTGTGGGTGTGTGTGTGTGGTGTGTTAAAAACCTGCACTCTAAAAACTCCTGGGTTATTTCCTCAACCCAGTTTCTGGGTTATTTGTGTTGGGTTAAAATGATGGGTTATTTTTTCAGAGAGTAACCATTTTCTGGGTTATAGGGCTAATATTTTGACCAAATTCCTGGATTGTTTGGGTTGCTGGGTTATTTTTCAAAGAGTAACCCATGTTCTGAGTTATAGGGTTGTCTCTCTCTCTCTCGTTCTCTCTCTCTCTCTCTCTCTCTCTCTATATATATATATATATATATATATATATATATATATATTAGTGCTGTCAGTTAAACACGCTATTAACGGCGTTATGGCAAACCCATTTCAACGGCATCAATTTCTTTATCGCAAGATTAACATTCTTTTTGGTCCAGCAAACTTTGTAGTTTTTTCACATGCTGTTGCAACAACTAGTAACGTTAGAAAAACTACACCACACCGGATCTAGCTAGACCGGAAACAAAACAACATGCATGCTGCACACACCTGTTTGCACTTGCTTGCGAGCCGGCCAAAGAGTAGTACATACCTGCAAACTAGTCGCTTTTCGACGGAAATAGCGGTTTTGAATGGGGTCCGAGACCCGGTGCTAATACGGCACCGATGCCGTAACAACCGTGATCTACCGGACCAAATAGCAACGCGGATTTTGGTGCCTTATTTAGGTGACACTTAGATCCCTGCGCTTCTTTCTCCAAAAACAGACGTTAGAGGGAACTGAAACATTGCAGCACAGGAGGCCAGTCAACACTACACTTAGCAGCAGGTAACGTTAGCCTACCGTTAGCTAGCAGCTGGATTAAACACGGTTAAAATGTTTACAGCTAAACGGTGTAAAGTGTGTCTGTATTTCACTGGAGAGGACGCCAACACCGGACTGCAGCTGCTGTTGTCTGAAAATCACAGTCATGATGTTATGTTGCTCGCCTCGCCAGCCTCGTGGTGCATTCACTGTAATTGTAAAATACCCTTTTCCCATCCAGTGGTTGTTTTCACCGTTTTGTGCTCCTTTTGTGCTCCTTTTTAGATCAACTTTTTATTGTTTTATATTTTTGAACATACAGAACAGGCAAATACAATTGAACAAGGTGCTCCTTTTTTAAATATATATATCTTTCGGTTCAGGCACCGTTCGTATCATGTTGATAAGAGCATTAAAATGAGAAAAAATAATGGGACAAAAAGAAATCAAGGGACATTTAAAATAGATAAAAATGTGCGATTAATTGCGAGTTAACTATGACATTAATGCGATTAATCGCGATTAAATATTTGAATCGTTTGACAACACTAATATATATAATGTATTTTTTGTTGGAGGGGTGTATTTTATGGAGTTATTATATTATCATGTCAACATAGTTTACAATATGAACAATCACACTTGTGTGTTGTTTACATTATGATAAAACAGTATCACTAGCATTTAAATAGAAGAAATGAGTTCATATATTAAACCCTTGCCCCTGTAACATACACATCTGTCTGCCAGAAATTCAGAAGAAGAGGAAGAAGAAACACCTCCTTCCCTCTCTACCCCCGTAGAAGAAGAACGCTCCCTCTCTCAGAAGAGGGACGGGACTGTTGATACAACGTATGTACATATCGTCATTTCAGAGCGAAGGAACTACTCATCCCATAAACCACCACACACTAGATGAGTAACTTAGTATTTGAAGTAATGCAGGAAGTGTGCATTTAGTTTCCATGCTTATTGTGTTTCCACAACAATGTTAGTGAGTAAATCTACTGAAATGGCCACCACACCATAACAGAGGAGTGTGATGTGTCAGATGAGAATGCAGAGGTTTAGTCACATATTTGTATGCATTTTAATATATTACATTTATACACCAAACCTACAGTAGCTAGCTAAGTTATGTACATAACTTTGTATGTTATTTCAGAAGTGAAAGAATGGCTTGCGTTGTTGATTTGCTTTACCCTGAGCTCGAGGAGAGACCTCACTCACTCGCTATGCTCGCTCGTCTGAATCAGATCCACTCATGACAACGTAGCCGGCTGATTCAGCTGATTCGCGGGATTGAGTGACTCCCGCGAGAACTCACAAGTCATCAAGAACTCATGAGTCATCGAGGTCTCGTGAGTTGTCTGCGAGCCAAGCTGAGGCGAGCTTGTAATGTTTTGGACTGTCTGCTCAACCTAATTGCATTTAACATACTGCATTTATACACGTACAGTAGGCCTAGCTAGGCTACGTCCAGAACATTGTATGTTATTTCAGAAGTGAAAGAATGGCTTTTGTTGTGGATTTGCTTTACCCTGAGCTCAAAGAGAGGCTGCACTCACTCGCTATGCCCGCTCGTCTGAATCAGATCCACTCATAACAAACGTAGCCGGCTTATTCGGCTGATTCGCGGGATTTACTGACTCCCGCGAGAACTCACGAGTCATCAACAACTCATGGGTCATCGACAACTCATGAATCACCAACAACTCACGAGTCATCGAGGGTTCGTGAGTTCTCGAGTGAATCCCATGGTCTGCGAGCTTCCGGCTTTGAGGCTGCAGGTCGGGAACTGTCTCTCTGCTCACTCAGGCGCTTGAGTTGACTTGTGGAGTTGCTGTTGCCTACGAAATTGTAAGTTTTAAAGCTTTTTGCAGCTAGGAATAGTAGAAGCTAATGTTGCAAGAGGTTTGTGTGCGGCGCTGTTTTCATTTTAGATTTAATTGTAGTAGGACTAAACTGAAACCGGATTAATGATGCTAGAGACTCGTGATTCGTGATACGTTTTTCCCATATCATTTTGGAGGAGTTAGTTAGGTTATTTGTGACCCAACTCCTGGGTTAAAAAGGGCCCAGGACCAACTAATATATTATGGGTTATTTCAACCCAGAAAATGTGGTTGTTCTTTTGACCCAGAAGTTGGGTTATTTTAACAAAAAATTTGGTCAGATATTTAACCCAGAAGTTGGGTTATGTTAACTACACTGTTGGGTTATTTTAACCCAACATTTGGGTCAAGTATTTAACACAGAAGTTGGGTCAAAAAGAGTAAGCCAATTTTCTGGGTTGAAATAACCCAGAAATTAGTGGGTCCCTTTTTAACCCAGGAGTTGGGTAAAAAATAACCCAAAATCGGTTATTTTTGACGCAGGAGTTTTTAGAGTGTAACGTCTAGATTTTTTTGTTTCAAAATGTGCTCATCACTGTAGGCTGACATTTTTTTCTAATCCTGTAGGTTACGGATTCCTATGGAATTTGTACTATTTATCATGTGACTGGGTCCAGACAGGAAAAAAAGTCCACAGGGATTAGGCAGCACGCGTATCATAATATTAATGGCTCAGTTTTAATATATAAATATGCAATAGATTGACGACACACGGTGCAGCCACCAGAATTAAATGGCAACAATTTAGTCGGAGTCGGGGAAGATAGCGTTGCAACGCAGAATAAGGGACAGTGATCTGTGTATCACACTGACAGAGCTTTCGGGCAAGTAGGACATTTTAAAAAAGTTCCTAAGAGTCGAGTGTGACAGTGTTAAAACTCTATACGCTAGCTTAAAATGAAGATTCATGAACCATTCTTTTCCAATAAACGGGGCTCTCTGTTTAACAACGGGTTGAAAGCACATTGAATTGCCATTCCTTAAAGGTCCCATGGCTTGAAAATTTCACTTTATGAGTTTTTTTTTTAACATTAATATGAGTTCCCCCAGCCTGCCTATGTTCCCCCAGTGGCTAGAAATGGCGATAGGTGTAAACCGAGACCCTGGGTATCCTGCTCTGCCTTTGAGAAAATGAAAGCTCAGATAAGCCAATCTGAAATTTTGCTCCTTATGAGTCATAAGGTCACAGCCTCCTTTCCAGCACCTTGGAGTAGACTTTACCAGGGAGGCTGAGAAGTGTGATAACCCTGTAATTGGAACACACTCTTTGGTCCTCAAAGAGTCGGTATCCTCCTGTGCTTTATATGTATATATACTTAACCTGTGTTACACAAGTTTTATTGTCCTGTCCTGGTAATATAATTCTACATAATAAATAAAGCTTCATGAAGCTTTGTGAAGCATTTTCTTTATTTTCTGAACCCACTAGATGGTGGTCTTGGTTTAAAGACTTTCAACCCTTTGTTGATCAGAGAGCACCATCTAGTGGGGTCAGAAGATAAAGAAAATGGTTCACAAAGCTCCAATTTCATGAAGCTGCATTTGGTAATCACTACATTATGGGAACTGTAGTTCTGGGGAGCATTGTTGACTGAAGCCAAAATGTGCCATACAAGCAACATGATATATATTTTTTATGTATAACCTCTTTCTCATCTACACCCGCCCACAGCTGCATTTCTTCGACATTTGAGTAATTTTGTCCCACCAAGTTAGACACATGGTTAATTAAATCAATTAAAACTACTAGGTGGACCAGTACCGACTTGACTTATGAACTGAAATGAACCCACACACAGCAAACTGCTGTCTGTTTTTATATGGGTTAGATTCGTTGTTGTACATTCAGGTGCATTACAGAGGTATGTAGCAGCCTATCTGAAGGGATGAATTCATCGAATATGTGATTTGACTGATGCATGATGACAGAGTCATAATGTCAGCCCACACACCAGTGGTGATAATCACTGTCCCAACTCTTCCGAAAAGCAGCAATTTTATTACATTTGCTTCCTGGGTTGACACATCATAATGTGAGTTCCATGCACTTTTCTCCTGACTCAGCACCTTAAAGGATTCCAAGAGTCTGATATGAATGCAACGAGAGGTGCCTATTTCCTCCTTTGTTTTGCTAATGTATGTATGCTAAAGTACTTCTTCTGCCTTTATGACGCATCAAATGACTCAACCCTCTGCAACATGGCGTGTCACGCTCAACTCTTCTTGCCAACTACTTCTATTATTGTTATTATGTCTGTGCTACACAATGGTTACCAATCTTCTGAACTGTAGCCTTAAACGCGACATACAAAACAGTTAGAAGGCCTACTTAACGTTCATCACGATTCCTTTCTATAGCATGACTGTGTGTAGTTTTTTTGTCTAATATGATGGTTACATGGTCCTATTAAAAGAACAGCTTATTTCTAATATCAGCATCCATCTCATTTGAATTTTAAACATCCCCAGTGGGCCATCATCGCAGTCATTAGCCTCTCAGTATTAATATGAATGAAAGAGGAATTCTCAAGAGAGGAGAATCTGATTTAGTCTGAAAATCATTGAGTGAATGGAGGGTTATATCTATCATCTTTGGGATTTTTGCACCCAGCTTTATCATACCCATGGATTGTCACTTTTACAGCACACCAAACATTGTAAACAAATGTCACACGGTTGAAACAGTCGCTACATCACATTTATAACCTCTTGGGTTTTCTGGTTTGCTTTAGTGTTTTAGAAGGTGAACAATATGAGCAGCTGAAAAGACAGTGAGTTAAGGATAGGGCAGATCCTGATGAGAGAGAGAGAGAGAGAGAGAGAGAGAGAGAGAGAGAGAGAGAGAGTGAAAGATGATGATGTGTTGTCACACAGACAACGAGTGATGTATGGTCATGACAGTTATGGATTTGAAAGTTATCCCTTAAATCATATGTAAGTCCATAAATTGTGTGTATGGTTGAAATTACAGGCTAGTGAATGCACTGTTTTTTGGTTTACTCTATATGTGGGGCGGATTGGGGTGAGCAGCCAGACTTTCCTGTGCAATGTGCAGTTTTCCTTTCACACTAAACAATGTTTCTATAGGCCAAATTGCAAATCCTTACAAATAATCAGTGGCATATGGTGACAGCGGGTTAGGGTGCAAAACGCATGACAGCAACTCCTTCCTACCACACAAAACAAACAAAATTTCATGTGCCTACATTAAGACAACGTGCACATAGGCAAGTAACCATTAGCAACAGACCATGTACAGTGAACATTGATCACTGCATTTTGGAACCCACCACCACAAGCAAGAAATATTAATAATAGAAAATATTATTAGATTGGCACAGCAGCCTTTTAAATATATATGCGTGTTACGGTTTATTTGTGAAAACTGTAAAATTACAATACATGTGCATAATGTTGGTAAATTTAAAGATTGAATGGTACTTCTGCATGATGACCATTTTCCCAGGCAGAGGTGGCCAGAATAGGATTAGTTGGCACGAAAATTTTAAGTGCTCATTATATACTCATTTTCATGTTCATAATTGCATTTAGAGGTTATATCAGAGTAAGTTTACATGGTTTAATTTTCAAAAAACACCATATTTTTGTTGTACTGCACATTGCTGCAGCTTCTCTTTTCACCCTGTATGTTGAGCTCTCTGTTTTAGCTACCGAGTGAGGCATCTCACTTCTGTTCCATCTTTGTTGGGAGTCGCACATGCGCAATACCTAGGTAAGCACTGCTAGCTAATCAGAAGCAGAGTATGAGGGACACACATTTGTCACGGAAGTAAAGGCTACAATAGAGCTGTTTCAGTGGCGTAACGAGCCAACACCGGGCCCTTAAGCAGGATTATCAAGGCGGGCCCCTGTACTACAGCACATGATGACCACGAGTAGGCTACCATGAATAGGACAGGATCATAGAGACACAGCATATAAGAGATGGGATGACTGAAAAAAGACCACTGGTAAATGTGCACCATGACACATGAAAAAACACACAAGGCTAAAAATGCCTGATTTTGCGGGAGCTTTTGTAAAATAATTTCAATAAAAGTTGCGATGTCTTTTGTTGGTTTGTTGCAATGAAGTTGCGAGAAACGTTGCGATTTTTTTAATATAGTTCTTTAAAAATAAAAAGGAAACTTGTTTTGGGGAGAATAATAATTATTACTATTAATTAATTACTCTGGGCTGAGATTTCCTAGGAACCTTACCAAAAAGGCTCAGGATTTTTCAAATGTTGGTATAATATGAAAATTGTTGCGAGTAATGAAAATGTGAAAGGGGGCCCTGGCTGTCAATCAATATCTTCCAGTCACCTGGGCCCCTGATTGGTCTGGGCCCGTAAGCACCGCTTACCCTGCTTACTGATAGCTACACGTCTGAGCTGTTTGGAGCAGTCTGTGAACAGTGTTTTCTTGGACTTTGTGCTTTTTCACTTTGGAAGTCTATTATTATTATTACATGCACCAAAAAGATATATAACACAATAGAGGAAAGGGAAAACGCCAAAAAGCATAATATGAGCACTTTAAATAATTTACCCTATGATGATAGCATTACTTGAAAACAAAGTTGTAATTGGAATTGTGAAAAACAAAAAATTAAATACCTCTCAAATCCTTGGTTTTCTGCACCAAATGAAGCTCTGGTATAGGTCTTTCTTTGCCATTAATTTAAATTTCCCATAGCTAAAACCAGGACATTTTGCCTTTGACCGTAGTGCTCGTGCACGCACACACTTTTTAACGTGAACATGTGCCAGCCCAGGTCAGACACAGACAATATTAACTGAGATACACCATTATGTTGTGAGCCTACTGCTCACAACATAATGGTGTATCTCAGTTAATATTCATGAATGTTATTGGTATGTAGCCTACATATCTAATAAATAATATTAAAAGACATTGAGTGAGTTTCGTGTGGGACCAACTTTATTTTTCAGAATTAAAGCATTCTTTTGGAAAATGCACCCACTGAACTTGTGAAAAACTTTGTGAAAAGGTATTTTTCACTGCATGGCACTAAACGGATTATTAGGAACTGCTGCCACAGTCTTGAACTAAATTTATGGTAACACTTTACGGTAAGGGTACAAGAATTATGAATTCATGCATGAATTAATTCATGATTTGTGCATTACTTCATTCCTTTATATCTTATGAATCATCAGGAATTGACATGAGTTCATAGCCTCTCATTCATGACCTCATGCATGAACAACACATCAACTAAAGCATTAGGTAAGATGGGTACATCATTGTGCACAAGTTGTGTTCAAATCAGAATTTGCGCAGTGATGACCACATTTTTTTGCAGAAAAATAAATAATCATGATCATGCTTAATAATTCATAATGATGTGCCCACGTACCAAATGCTTTAGTTGTGTTTTTCACGTATGAGGTCACGAATGACAGGCTATGAACACGTCAATTCCTGATGATTCATGGTACATTAAGGAATGCAGTAACGCATAAATCATTAATTACATAATACATAATAATGTATAGGCCTACATCAGTTAATTCATGCATGAATTCATGATAATTCGAAAAGAAGCAGGATTTCCGTTCCACAACAACTGTATTACTGTTGTTCTTATGCTTCATAATAAAAATATTTGAAACAGAATTCATGATAATTCATGTACCCTTACCGTAAAGTGTTACCAGTGTTATTCTAACCAACAAACACACACACACACACACACACACACACACACACACACACACACACACACACACACACACAAATGTAATCTCATTTGATAGAGCAGATAACTTCCCTATTGGAAACATTCATTCCATATACAGTATTTGTTAGAGGAGTGAATTTGCTCAAGAATCAATTTGTTGGCTGAAAGCCTACTTTGAAATTGCGCACAAGTGTTTTGTGGCCCGTGTGACGAATAGCGTCTTTAAGGTGGGAATGGTCATACGGTTCTTCTCGTCAGTCCATGTGTTGCTCATGAGCGAAAAGATCCGGTCAACGGGAGCATTTGTGCCCGGTAGACACATGGCGAACTGACAAAGGAGACCGACATTTTTGAACGGAATCTCCCTGCTTTTATAATGTGCAAGTGGGGAGAGTGAATCAGGGGAGTTTGTTGTTTTGGAGTTGTTTAAACATGCATTTCTGAATTGTTCCAATAAAATGTCAAGCTACGCTTGGTGCAGTTTTAATAGACATTTCCTTTCGATACAGACAGGCTAAAGTCATGGCTTGTTGTGCAATAGCTTCAAATGGATCATAACACTCTGGTCCATACACTGCACCTTGCAGACCATCGAATTTGCAGTGACAAATTATTAGCGGGGATAACTACTACCTGCCAAAGAGGTGAAGAAATCCAATACCAAAGCACATTCATCAGTAAAGAAAAATGCTGTATGCTGCAGACATAGCGGAGGTAAGCTAATGGCATTAGCTAAAAGTTATTGTGTTGACCTGGCACCAGTAAGTTACACATGAAAAGCATGGCAGGATAACGGCAACTTCTCCATCTTTCCATAATGTAGTCAGACAGGTATAACAGTCTGAGCCTGGCTCAGTGGCAAGAACAGCACTTTTAATAGACGTACATTGATGGTCGCTATTGTCCCATAGGATGATATTGCAGCCTGTTTCGCGGCTGCCGGTTACTGTGTTCTCGCTCAATACTGGACCAATTTCAAAGATTTTTGTTTATATTAGACACACACACAAATGCATGGGAAAATAGGTTCCAGGTTGAAAACCTCACAAATTCTGAGGGCTGTAGACTCTCTTCCCAATTTCTCTACGAAGGTTAGAAAGTTGAGACATTTACTCACTATTTTCTCATTTTACTTGATTAAGGGTGTTCAACATCCATTTATGCCTAATTGTAGGAGTGTTTACATTTGCATAATTTTATGTTGACTGTCTGATGCTGTGATTTATTACAAGTAGGTGTACATGGTGTAATAGAAATATGTGATGTAATGGGGAAACTGTGTGCCTTTAATCTGCAGAAAAGCATTATGCATTTCAGACCCTGGACGTTGTTAGGCAAATCACACCCACAAAGTCACCATGCATAACCGGGACCTGGCAGAAATATGGTCCACGGGGCATTCGTGTCATGCCTCTGACTGGATGTCATAGTCTGGGGAAAAGTCTATTTTGAGGAATAATCTGAAATTCAGACACAAACCCTGCGACATGTGCACCCCAAAACATCAACTGTCAACCAATGCCACAGTTTTTGGTTTTTTTCTTTTATTAACAATGTGAACAAAATCAGATCCACAAGTACCCTCTGTGATAAGAACTGGCATTACTACTTCCTGTAGTCGGCTGGCTGGAATAAGCTTACACATATAGGAAGGTGATTAAGTCCCCCCTTAGTGACCTCTGGCCTTATATAAATGTCAAAACTCTTATGAAAAGTTCATCTCTGAAAGTGATATATGACTTCCTCCACCACTAGCAAATCCTGTTAAACTGAGTTTCACTCTGTTAGATTGCATGAATATATTTTTACTAACAATAGCTATAGCAATAGCAATAGGCCTGTTAAAATACATGGTGTGGAATGGCTTTTTAAGTGAATGTATTATGTGAGGTTGAATTAGTTTAGTGCACTAATGCCTGTTAATACTTGGTGTATTTACAACACACACACACACACACACACACAACACACACACACACACACACACATATATACGTACACTGTATATACACAAATGAAAAACACTGCAGGCAGCTATTTAAAGGTCCCATAGTGTAAAAAGTGATATTTCCATTATTATATTATTTTTTTATTATAAAGCAAGTCATGGTGCTATATTAATACTGTGAAAGTATCAAAACACTTAATCCACAGAGAAATGCACACAGCATACAAACTAGTTGGACAGCACACAGTTTGAGGACCCACTGATACCGTCAGGTGGTAATGTCCAAATGAAGCTTCATTAACCATTTTCTTTATATTCAAAGCCCACTGGGGCTCTCTGTTCAACAAGGGTTGAACGATGACCGCAGCATCACAAGAATTAGAGGAGAGTGACTAGGCAAGGTGGGATTTCTGTTTTTGTTTCTGTTTCTTGTCTTTTCCTCGAGACCGCGGAGGGTGGGGGGTGGGAGAGGGTGGTTGTTCTTGTTCAAGTGTGTTTGTCTGTTCTGAATGTTTGAAATTAAAAAAGAGAATAAAAAACTGATCTTAAAAAACAAGGGTTGAAAGCACACTGAACTGTAATTTGTGAACCATTTTCTTTGTTTTTATGAGCCCATTAGATGGCGCTCTTTGTTCTAAGAAAAAGTAAAAAAAAAATATGGCAATTTAAGTGTGCTTTCGACCCTTTGTTGAACAGAGAGCGAATCTACTGGGCTCAGAAAATAAAGAAAATGGTTCATGAAGGTTCATGAAGTTGCTTCCTTGGTCTTAACATTTTAATCCAGGACTCAAGTAATATCAAATATCAAACATGCACACTGACAGAATGTTCATATGCATTATATAAGGTAATCGCAAAATAAATAGCAAATATTATGGCACAAAATCTCAAGAATATACCAGCACTTAACAGCAACAGCATAATATTAACAAGAGGCCCAAGTACAACAGGAATCTGTAAAAGGGGATCACTGAATATGAGCTTGATTTACAAGCACAAGGGAAAGCAGGTTACTGGGAGGAAATTGGAAATTTTGCTTACATGCATTTCAATATAACCTTGTTACACATCAAAGGAATGCAGGAATCAGATTTCTCTGACACCCTGTTATAAATTGGCATATTTTCAGTCTCATAGTAATATATATATAAAAGTGCAGCCTGAGAGGGAGATTTATTTTAATGTAACTTTTTTTTTTTTTTGACAAATGTTTTTATTGATTTTTCAATTAAGATACATAATAGAGCAGAACAAGGCACATCAGTAAATACAAATAGGCACTCGATAATATTCCATCTATAGAGATGATATTGGTATGCTTATCTGTTACGGTAACCCCTTGACTCCCACCATGGCGTTAAAAAAAGGAAAAAGAATAATACTAAAGATAAACAAACATGTACATGCACAGATGGGCACAAAAAAGAATACAAAGAATACAAATATTAATAAAAATAAAATAATAAATAATATAAATAACTAAAAAGTGTTTAGAAACAGTAGATTACAAGGTCTCAATGAAATCTCCCCCCTCCAGAAATTGCATAAATGAACCCCAAATCCTAACAAAGGTGTTATATTTCACTTTAACAACATATGTAAGATAATGTACATTCTCATCACCCATTTATACTGGAGGAGTTTGAACCTTGTATTTACTGTTTGTACTTGGCCCTGGAAGCATATATCCCGCCATTCTTCTACAGTGATTTCTTCAGTGAGATCTGAACACCATGCTAATCTTTTATCCTCTGAGGACTCTTTTGACGCAGCTATGATAATCTGATAGAATTTTGTGATTAGTCCGGCTGTTCCATGGTGGTTCAGAACTATCTTTTCTAAAGAATTTAGACAAGGAAGATTCACAGAGTTCTGTGTTTTCGTTAAGAAGCTCTTTATCTGAAGATATTTGAAAAAATGTTTAGAGTCAATACTAAACTTTTGCTTAATCTCATTAAAATTTAAAAGAGTATCATTCTCATACAGATCAGAGATTTTCCCAATACCTCTGTCTGCCCAAAGTTTAAAACCAAGGTCATTGGTACCCGGAGTGAAGCTTCTGTTCCCCCAGATAGGTGAGAATTGGGATAACGGGGCATTTTCCCCAAGATAACTTAACACCTCATGCCATACTATCAGTGTGTTTTTAACAAAGGGGTTTGCGGTGTGTTTTTTTAGAGGGGATAAGTTTGCTGAATAAAGGTATAGGTATAAGGGGATTTTAGAAGTTGTGATTTCCTCCATCCTAATCCAGTGCAGAGGTGACTGGTGGTCAAACCAGCATGAGGCTGCTCGTAGTTGGGCCGCCCAATAGTATCCCTGGAGGAAAGGGAGCTTTAACCCGCCCGTCGTATGGTAAGTACAACAGGGTCATACGCAGTCTTGAGCGTCTATTGTTCCAAACAAACTTACGAAAAAGTTGTTTCATTTTAACAAAGAAATTGGGAGGGGGAGCCAGTGGAATTGATTGAAAAAGATACAGGAGCCTAGGGAGAATATTCATCTTCAGGACATTAATACGTCCAATCATAGAGAGTGGTTAAGAATTCCATCTGTTAATAGATTCTACTACTGACTCGACCACAGGGTTATAATTAGTAGGTACCATGGATTCTATTGTAGGAGTGATTTTAACACCGAGGTATGTAAAGCTATCCACAATATTCCTAAAAGGTGTACATAGTGGAGGACACAATCTCTCAGTTCTTTTCAGAAAAAGGATTGTAGACTTTGAAGCATTAACTCTATAACCCGAGAAGTTGCCGTACGTTCCTATTACATTTAGTAGAGTAGGTATAGATTGTTTCAAGTTCGTCAGAAATAGAACTATGTCATCGGCAAATAATCCTATTTTATTTTCAATATTATTAATTTTAATACCAGTTATACCACTGTTGCTTCTAATCGCGATCGCTAAGGGTTCAATGGCCAGTACGAAAAGAAGAGGGGACAGAGGACATATTTTAATGTAACTTTTAAGTTATGCTCTGACCAATGCAATATGTGCAAGAGTGCATTCCTAGATTACATTGTAACATTAACGCTACACAGTTTACCTAGATAGTAATTGTCAGAACAGAAGATGATAGTCTTATCAACTCCTGTGTTTTGGTGCCTCCAAACTAATGGATCTGTTGGATCTAAATGACCTTGTCGGTTGTATTTCCTCAACTAACTACTTTTCTTCTTGATATCAGGTTACTGGAGAAAACCAACAAAAAATAAGGGGAATACAAAGTAGTGATGGCCAAATGAAGCTTCATGAAGCATTTTCTTTATTTTCTGAGCCCACTAGATGGCGCTCTCTGTTTGACAAAGGGTTCAAAGCTCAAAGCACACTGAATTGCAATTCCTTGAGCCTTTTTCTTTAAACCAAGACCACCATTTAGTGGGCTCAGAAAATAAAGGAGCTAGAGGTACGTGTGCATCACCTAAAAGTGTCCCCTGGAAACACTTCCGTTGTGTTGTGGTTTATTTGCGTGCGTTTTCTTTTAGTTGCGTGCTGTGGTTTATTTGCGTGCGTTTTCTTTTAGTTGCGTGCTGTGGTTTATTTGCGTGCGTTTTCTTTTAGTTGCGTGCTGTGGTTTATTTGCGTGCGTTTTCTTTAGTTGCGTGCTGTGGTTTATTTGCGTGCGTTTTCTTTTAGTTGTGTGCTGTGGTTTATTTGCGTGAGTTTTCTTTTAGTTGCGTGCTGTGGCCTCTCAGATAATTTATCTTCGGTGGGAGGGTTTTGAGTGAACTTTCTTCAGAATTGCATTAAATGGTATGGAAAATATATCTGCAACAAGATATTCACACATACACATCTGTGCCAACAGTGTGACCAAGTGTAAACACCAGCCCCCTCTGTTTTAATTCACCACTGTCAAAAATAGTCTCATGGTTTTAGCCCTTTCTCCATGATGATGAATCATGTAGCCTAAGAACGTTTGACCCTCTCTGTCCATTCACATTTAATAACAACCAAGTAACCAGAACATGAAAAACACTTCACTACATTATAAATAAGTGGTAAATATTTGGAAGTCACATAAAAGCTGCAATAAAAAAAAATAGCCCCTTGCTTCAGTTCTCCTTGAAATCTCTACTCTTTATATATATATATATATATATATATATATAAATATATATATATATATATATATGTATAGCGTATTTGTGTGCGTGTGCTAGTAATGTCTTACAGATTAGGGAAATCATCCATAGTAATTATTGGCTTTTACTTCGGAAAAAGGTCAGGGATGAGGTGAAGGAGAGGGTTAACAGCATAAATATGCTACAGGCTCAAAGGCTGAATCTATTTTTACTAGATCTGTGTGATAGCTGACATCTGCAGGGTAGCAACACTCACACACACACACACACACACACACACACACACACACACACACACACACACACACACACACACACACACACAAACTCTCTCTCTCTCTCTGAGGATGCTGTATCCAGTCACATTTTGTCCCTGACCCTTGTCATCAGCTGTCCCTCACTTGTGTTGTTGAAATGCAACACATTACCATTGACATAGTCTTGCATTGCCAGACCTTCCACAGTGCTTGCGTGGAGGAGGGTCTGGCTAATCCACACAGCATCATGGGATGGGAGAGGAATGTGCTCTGGTTTATTGGCATTTCTTTAAAGGTGCCCTGCCGTTTTTACTTGCTTTTTTTTAAAAATATGTTAGGTCCATATGTGTTTGTGTTATGTTGTGAATGTGAAAATGAACTGCTACCTCCTCTGTCAGTTCTAGCCACTGAAAAGAAATAAGTAGAGAAATCAGGCCAATTACAAAAGCTGGTCAGTCTGACATCATATTGCCTGAGCTCATTACTATTCATTAGCTCGCCCAGTTGGGCTGGGTAAAGGATTCTGACAGCCAGGCTCTCATTGGCTAGCTGTTAGCTAATCAGACTCAAGGAGTTGAATAACACTGGATGCAGGAAGAAATTGAAGAAGCATCGCTTTTCTAAAGGTGTATGCACATTAAACAAGTGTTTTAGGAATAACTTATTGGCTTTCACCAAGCGGCAACCTCCGGTGCTGAACAATGAAGCTAATGCGGAAGTGCCAAAAGCTGCAGTTCATTGAGTGGCCCCTTAAGGTTCACTTCAAAAGGGAGTCAATCCCCATAGGATGACTAACTTTAGAGCATAAATAAACATGTTTACAGCCTGATACAAAAAAAGGTTTTCCCACAGGAGGCTTCATTCAGCCCACCTCAGCTCCATCCAACCTATGGGTGATGTCATGGAAACTATTTCCATATTGTATACATTGTATGCTTTTTATTGGTTTATATTTTATAGGTTTTGACAGTAATGAGCATAGATGACATCAATTCAAGTAAAATACACCTAGCTACACTTTAACATGAGGCAGGTGTTGGGAACCGAGCAGTGTGGTTAAACACTATCTTTAAACAAAGATCACAGAACATGTGACCTCTGAAACAAAGGAAACCACATGTCGGCCTGAGCGCCCTTTTCAAGCAAAGAGAATGAGGCCTCCAGGCCAACTCTAAGGGGCCATCCACACGGAAATGTTTTTTGTGCAAACGCACATCTTTTGCATCATTTGGGCCGACTGTCCAAACGAATCCTGTAAACGCACTGCCTGAAAACGCACTTTTTTGAAACCTGGTCTCAGGGTGAAAAAATTTGAAAACGGCTTTCGTTTGGCTTCGTTTGGACGGCGAATACGTCGTATCGATGATGTCATCGCCACACCCCTCGACCTTACCCGCACTAGTGCTAGTGCACAGCCACACACGACTGCGGTGAAGCTAAGCAAGCATATCTCATCTCCATGGTCAAACCAGCTAAACTTCATCTAAATACTTTGTCTCTGCTCCCTGACACTTCCCTCTGCCCTGCCGGTCCTGGATTCTACCATAGACAGTATATTATGGACCAATAGACCCCGTTGCTCTGGACGGAGACCAGTGGAGACTATTAGAAGCACTTTTCCGGTGATGGCCAGCTTTACTGCGCAGCCTCCAACTGAGAGAGACAACGTAAATGTGACGTGAGCAACGTGTCTGAAAGTTGTAAGTCTTCTGGTAGCTGTGCCAAAGGGAAATCTCAATCATTCCCAATCTTACAGAGACGGAGAGTGTAGGTATATGTAAGGGGATAACATGGGCACAGGCTAATTATTGCTAACTAAAATGCTAGTTAACATTAGTAATTAAACTTAAACAGCTCATGTAAGTCGAAACATGCCTGCAAGCTTATCCTGTACTATACGGTAATTCCTCTACTATGTGACACAATCGTTAGCGTATTTTTATAAAAACATCTGCTACAGAGCCATAACGTGAGATACAAGGTAATGGAGCCTTTTATACATTGTCGTGTTTCTTTAGAACTAAACAATGGACAAATAGAGTCTTTAAACGCTTCACATGTAAAGTTATTTGCCGTCAAGTGACGTCAAAATGAATGCTAGTCAGTGGAATGCTAATGGGAGGTGATGGCTAGGTAGCATCAAAATGGTGCCATAGGAGGTTCGAGTTCTGAAGCGAAGCTTACCCCCTTGGATTCTATATAAGATATATTGCTAACGTTATGTAGCCAACGTTAAACATCGCTAAAGTAGCTGACCGCTAGAGCAGCGACGTAGCTAACGTTAGCTGCTATGGTTGTTTATAAAGTGGAAGTAGACAATTTATCAACTAGCTAGCTAATCTGTCTGCTTATCAACTCCTTGAACGGATTATAGTAACTTTTACCACGGCTTATTGTAGAAAGGCTACCGCAAGAAAACCGTAGATTATCAAAAAGACATCATTCATTCATTGATGTTTGTTTGACTGCCGATGTTAGCTAGCAGAGCTAACGTTAGCGCGCTAACTTTAGCTCTGCTAGCTAGCGCGCTGCAATCATGTCCGATGGCAGACAGAATTGCAAAATAAAAAGCAATCCAACAGCATATTATACAATGTAAACAAAGACACGTTTTCTTGCTTCTTTATTAAAATGTACAGTGGTGAAAGTTATTTAAGTTAATTATTTTTTGGTGAATTTCTGTAGCCGAAGCAGCGCCGCCTATAGGCCTGGAATATGAAGTAGCGTGTTGAGTCATTTACAAATGGTTTCGTTTGGATGCAACTATTCTTGAAACAAATCCAGGGAAGATGGGTAAAAAAAAGATTGTTTTGGTACGTGTGGACGTGGCCTAAAAGTCACACCTATATGAGAAAAGATGGCCAGAGGTGTAAAAACTACAAAAGTTGTAGTTCACACCTATATGTCATCCTCAAGAACTCTGATTCCCTATTGGCTGGGGTCCCTGAACACAGCAGGGGTCCATGCCCGGGTGACCGGGGACATACAGAACATACTCTTGTCACCCACATCTCATTGTCACTCACTGTAACACCTTGAGTTGCTAAAAGAGGACAAACATGGCAAACTCGTTGCTGAATGAAGGCACGCAGTCAAATATTTCTACTCTAATTAAATAGTTTCATTTTCCGGACGATTGGACTATTTTGGGTGTTCTGGGAACCCCTTGGATCCTGTGGAAACATGCATCAGTGTTTCATCTCTGCAGAAGAGAAAACAACATTTCCTCTACAAGAAATCGGACATGGACTCCGCTTTTCTTCTCAAGTCGACTGAACTGGTTCTTCGCTGCCTTTTGGAGAGAAACCAGGTTATTCCGTGAATCACTGACGAGTGAGACGGATCCGTTTTGTTTACTGTGGAGCATCTATGTGACCAAACAAATGGGAACACACACAATAAGGAGGCTTAAGTTTCTGGGAAGAGAAATATAGGTGTGTGTTATTAATGTCAGTAACTGCTATTGCTGAAACTTGTTACTACATCGAATGTGTTATTAATTAGTAAGTGCTGCTGTTGCAAATGTCTTACAATTAATATGACTGTGACCACAGAGTCGAATTTATTGCAAAACTTATTGAAAGTACTGGATCACGGTACTTGTTGAATGTTGTGTTTGATACTGTAGCTTATATTGAAACTGTACGGCTACGCTGCTGTCTCCCGACGCGGAGAAGTTAGTTACGATACAAGCGAGATAATAAACCTTCCGTTCGTCACTCGAACCACAGCACCGCGATGTAACGAGACCGTTTACCTCGTGGCCGTTACCTCGTGGCCGTTACTTCGTGGCCGTTACTCGTGGCCCTGTGTTGGACAAAAGGATTGGTTATTATTACTGCAAGAAATCAGCTGTTGGCCCACAAGAGACTGAGTAATGAACATTCCCCTCGTTAGACAACTTTTCAGACCCCTGCCATAACGTCAAGTTAGGTCAGACTCCTGAGTGAACGAGAAGATTGGTTATTATCACTTCCTCGAAAATCAAGATTCCAAATGTCTTTCTTTCTCTAAAGTGTACTTTGCTTTCCTCCTTACACACTAACCTAACACACAACCAAATTTTTTTTCAAAAAAAGTCTTAACATGAATCCTACATATTATTAGCATATATAAATCCCCACTGCTTACTGGCCAATAGGTAAGGTAGTTACTAAGGTAGCCATCCACAGATACAGTCCATCCTAAGGATTCACTGTGCCACATGTATGTTTAGTATTAAAACATGATTTATAAAATCATGCCAACATAAAACGATATGTATAAAGGCTTAAGGCTGCCCTACACGTTATTGTAGGCCCAATTTAATATGTAACTTCATTTTATACAATATACAGTACAGGCCAAAAGTTTGGACACACCTTTTCATTCAATGTGTTTCTTTATTTTCATGACTATTTACATTGTAGATTATCACTGAAGGCATCAAAACTATGAATGAACACATATGGAATTATGTACTTGACAAAAAAGTGTGAAATAACTGAAAACATGTCTTATATTTGAGATTCTTCAAAGTAGCCACCCTTTGCTTTTTTGATAACTCTGTAAACCCTTGGTGTTCTCTCAATGAGCTTCATGAGGTAGTCACCTGAAATGGTTTTCACTTCACAGGTTTGCTTTGTCAGGGTTAATTAGTGGAATTTTTCCCCTTATTAATAAAAAAGCAAAGGGTGGCTTCTTTGAAGAATCTAAAATATAAGACATGTTTTCAGTTATTTCACACTTTTTTGTTAAGTACATAATTCCATATGTGTTCATTCATAGTTTTGATGCCTTCAGTGAGAATCTACAATGTAAATAGTCATGAAAATAAAAAGGAAACGCATTTGAATGAGAAGGTGTGTCCAAACTTTTGGCCTGTACTGTATATAGTAGGGTGTCCCTGCTCATTCTCTCTTAGTTAAGGGGTCCTTGGCTTAAAAAACATTGAAGACCCCTGATCTGAGGTGATTAATCTTCCATGGAAAGGGGAGTAACATTCCTGTACTGTCTTTTGCCGACCGCACTTGAATGCAGCTTTATTTCACGGAGAAAGAGAGAAAGAAAAGAGACAGATCGACTGTGCTTTGTTGTTTGGCAAACTTTCAGCTGGACACAAACTAGTGCAGTTCAGTGCTTGTGTTTCGTTTTCTTTTAACCCTCATAACCCACTTTCTTGTGGTAGCGATAGAGGCAGTGATGTTTCCTGTTTACTGTACGGGACTCTCACACCGCTTCCAAACCGCGGCATCCCCTGCCACAGAACTACTCCCATTCAAAATGAATGGAAATACTTACTTACTTACTTTGTTTCAGGTCGCACGTGCTAGTAGTTGTGAAAAAATACTCGCACTGTCTCAAATATTGGTCGCAGTCTGGAGCCCTTCCATGAGGCAGCACTCACGACAATAACTTACTCTAAAATTATGTTTTGTGATGCTCTCACTCTCTGGTTTCTTCAAGTGCCAACAAAAGAACTAATCATTTAGAACCAGTTTCAATTTAGAACCAGTTTCAATTCAGGGAGCATCTCTATTACAGTATGCAGGCCATCACTACTAAATAGTGATTTGATTGACTTATTATTATTATATTTTTGTTTCTTTTCACCATGTATTAATTCGCTTCCAGGCAGCAAATATCTTTAACTTCTCTTTCTGCTGATTACAATATGAGGCCAACAGTTTTCTGCTTCTGTGTGCTTGGTGATTAAAAGACTATTTCTGGTTGATGAGTCGTGACAGAAGCATAAAGACATGTTGTCAGTAGTATCCTTGGTGCTTTTCTCTCCATGTTGTGTTTCCTTCACCTTTCCTCTTTCACTGCAGTTTTCTGCAATGTCCTCAGAAAGTCTGTGTATTTTAAAATGCTTTTCAGCTTTTGATAAAGCGATTATTTCAAGAGGGGGGTCTTTCAACCTCAAACTGAATGAGATTTCCCAAGGTAAAGTGGTTGCCAGAGTATAACACATATTGCTGTACATCTCAAGGGACCGTATTGTAAAAAGTGTCATCCGTGTGGCCCTGCTTATCACAGTAACGCAATATTTTTTAGTGGAAGTAATCAGTAGTCATTTAGTACAACGCTGTAAAGGATAAGGGGTTACAGATGAAGGATAGATGGATGCTGTTGTAATGTAGTGTGTGATATAAATTGATGACTTCTAATAACCTTTGGGTAACCACATGGCTAGTCTATATCCACCACGTTCCACTTCCGGGATTGCTCCGGTGCTGCCGGAAATTCTGCCGGATGCATGTCTTTTCGCTGATGTCCATTTCCTTCCGCTTTGTTTGTGTTGGAATTTTAAACTGCGGTTGATTTATGAGGACTATGGTTAACTGCTCCTCAGATCTCTGCATGGTAAATTGAGAAAGCTAACTAGACTATAAGTCCAATCTGAGTTTTCTTCCGCAGGACTAAAACAACTTTTTTTTAAAGATCATTTTTTGGGACCTTTTTCCCTTTATTTCAGAGTGACAGTGGATAGACAGGAATGTTGGGAGAGAGATGGGAGATGACACGCAGCACGGTCGGATTCGAACGTGGGCCGCTGCAAAGGCCTCAGCCTACATGGAGAGCACGTTCTTACTGGGTGAGCTAGAGGTGTGTGTGTGTGTGTGTGTATGTGTGTGTGTGTTCTTGTTTAACTATATTCGTGGGGTCCAAAAACCGTGAGTCCAGTATACTTGTGGGGTCCCGACAGCTTTGTGGGGCCAAAATGCTGGACCCCACAAGTTTAAAGGGCTGTTTGAGGGTTAAGACTTGGTTTGTAGGATTAGGGATATAATTAGGTTATGGTTAGGGTGAGGGTAAGGGTTAAGGTTAGGCATTTAGTTGTGAGGGTTAAGGTTAGGGTAAGGGGCTAGGGAATGCATTATGTCAATGAGATGTCCCCACAAAGATAGTGTCACAAACCTGTGTGTGTGTGTGTAAAGGCATTTACACGGGTCAGATCAGGGAGGGATGTCTATCGCACACACCAAGCTTGGAACACAGTGATTTTTCTTCTCCTTGCCACTGCTGCCCTATCTAACATCAAACATTTGACAGTCACAAATGCTGTGAAATATCTTGGCGGCTCTCAATCTCCATCATCTATGGAGTCAGTTCAGTTACAATAAATTCAAACATAAATGTGAAATAAAAGCAGTTTTTCACCTGGTGAACCAGAAGGTTGATCTTGAAATATGGATGTGCTTGTTTTGAAAACAATAATCACAGGTCTTGTTTCGTAAAAGCTTTTAACATCAATGTCATTATCATTTGTGTTATAACAGTAAACACAACCATTTCTGATGTTTGACAGCTTCTGCTTCTACACTGCATGTCACAATGCTCCAGCTTTTCATGGCAAATCATTATCAAAATGATTATGATGGAGAAATTATCTCTCCCATTTCAAAATGCGCTAATTCATATTTTCCAGTTAGTAAAGTTTCCAGACAGCAGTTTTTAGCAAAAAAGTTCATAAATCCACTGTACATTAGGAAATACATTAGGTTGTATTTACCCAGACAGAAAAATGTATTTGGGCCAGATTTGGACCAGGTCTTCATTAGCATTTGGCACAGATCCGCTAAACAGACCTGGGCCGGGCTCATCCTTTCCAACGGCCCAGCTACTAACTAGCGCTAGCAGTTAGCCTTCAGTTTCGTGAACAGAGCTCATCCATGGCTTCATCCCTCATCCACGTTACAAGCTTTACAACATACAGCCCTCGGATGTACTGTATCATAAGAGAGAACCAAGGCAATGTAATCACTATGTCTGTAGTAACGTTATGTAGGCATATAGCTAGTTATGTATAGATCTTAATACAGCCATGCTGGCTACCCCTGATGTTAGAAACTAGCTAGCTAGCCGATAGCCTCGCCAGTTTGGGAAATGCTAATGACATAACATCCACGTAACAGGCTTTACAGCACACATACATCCCTCGGATGTATCATAACTTCATAAGATAATACCATGGACGTATTAATAGAACACATGGTGAGTTACAACCATTAGCTATATCTGTATAGCTATATCCATATAGCTAATGGTATATATCCATTATTACAGCTACACGAGTCAGTCAACAGTCATGTGCAGGCGCAGTTCCGCGGGTCTGCTCACGTCCATTATGTGCGTTCATCATGCCTAATTTAATAATTCTGGATTCGCTACTAGTGAATGTTAAAAATGTTAAAACGTTTTAAACAAGGACCCTTTAAGTGTTGGGGCTGGTAAGTTGATATAGCCCAAAACAAATGATCCGCTGAAATATAGCCGTTTCTTTCGCCATGCAATGTCTATGTGAAAAGTCTTTCTGACCCTTGGGGTGCAGTACCACCCCTATCCGCTAAGCCCATGGTGGCTTTTCAGCCCGGTCTCATGGAAGTTTGTGTAAATGTGACGTTATTTGAATCTATTGATACGTGTTCACTGAGACGTTTTTGTCGGTTTTTACGTGGTGGACAACACGAAAATGTAAAGTAATGTATTTCAATGGGAAGTATATTTTGTGGCCACAGCACGAAATTGTAGGGAGTAATATAAAAAGCCGAAAATCCGCGTAGGGAGGTTGGTCGGGGTGGTGGATGGGTCAAACAACACAGGACTTTCAACCGGGCGAGCGGGGATCGCGTTCAGCATGTGGCGTTTTGTTTCCCGGGGATGGCGTCCCCTGCGTGTGGCGTTTTGTCCCGCGTGTTACTGTGGCGCGTCTCCCGCGTTTAAGGCGCCCTTTCCCCGGCGTTTAAGGCGCCCTTTCCCCGTAAGTTTTTTCCTAAACCCAACCTCCGCCATCCTGTTATTGTGGGGCGTCCCCAGCAGGCCGCCTCGCGGGCCGCCTCGCGGGCCGTCTCGCGGGCGCCTCCCGGCTTAAGGAGCGTCCTTTTCGGCCGCCTCCCGGCCGCCTCATCCAGCGGGTCCCCAGCGGGCCGCCTCGCGGGCGCCTCGCGGCTTATGGAGCGACCTTTTCGGCCGCCTCCCAGCGTCCTTTCCCCGAGAAAATAATGTGACATTTACACGTAAAAAATAATGTGACATTTACACGTAAAAAACGAGAAAAACGTCTCTGTGAACACGTATCAATAGATTAAGAATAACGTGGACATTTACACGAACTGCCGTGAGACCGGGTTGGGCTTTTAGACATGGCGCTCTTCCTGGGGGCTTGAGTGTTTCAGGCAGAGGAGCTGCAGGCTGCAGCAATGGGCGGTATGAGAAACATAATATGTTTGAACATCACAGCATGTAAATCTTTAGTAGAAAAGGAGTATAATAGGGGCTCTATAATCCATTTTTATTTTTATTTTCTTGAGTTACTGTTGCTAATGCAAGGAGGGACATCTTGTCAGGCCAGAACAAAAGATGGATCCCTTAAAGCAGAGCTCTTAAATACAGGAAGTGGCTGATCAGAATGTACGAAGTCTGATTTTGTTTATTTCTTTAGATCATAATAATATAATAGACTAATTGTCCTGTTTTGTTTTATGTGTAGTTTTGGTGGTAGTGTTAGTCTTTGTGTAAATGGTCTTCAGTTTGTTAGGTCAGTTTAGTTTGTCGAGTTCTATGACGTTTATGTTAAGTAAGCAAAGCCTGTGTTAAGTTATGTGAAGTTGACCTCTTTTTTGGGCCCAAAACTTTGTTGCTAATTGTGTAAATTGTTTAAATTGGGGGTTAATAAAACACTAGTATTTTTGAAAATACAGCTGTGACGCCCCATGTCCGCCAGCTCCGTCTCTCTCACTAGTGAAAAAAGGTTAGTGAAAGCAATCCAAAAACTTAACCAAGAACCTGTTGAATCAGTTATTTTCTCCCTGTTGCATGACCAAAAGACATCAGCTGGATCCATAACTCATGAACATTTTTCCCCATGTTTCAGAGTGTAGAATGACATAGGCCTAGGTTTTTTGCTAGCATGCTGCTAGTGATTACTATAATTATTATGGTGCTAAAGGTAATACAAATGGGTTCTTCGTTATAACAACTTCATGCATTTATCTATAAATTAATATGAGTAATTCAGTCCATTAAAACCCTGCAGCCATCTGAAGCAGCAGGACAGATAAATTGATAAATCTGCAGCCTCAGATTTGAGAGGTGCCATTTCACACAGCAGTCCACTGTGTTTACTTTCATTAAATCACTTGCAAATGACACCAGAGGCCTGTGCTATGAAGCAAGATCAACATGCCCTGGATTTATTTCCGTTACCAAACCTAACAACCACAGTCCCACATAAGCTGTGTCACAATGGTGGTTAAGAACTAGTTCAATCAACCCAGGGTTTCCTAATCTAGCGACGAGCACATTCATGTAAAATGGGCGGTGTTTGCCCCATATGACCAATCGCAAACATGGAAACGTCTACCATATTTTACACAAGAAGAGCAAACAATAATCCTACAGAAATATGAAAAACACAGAGAAAAGCAATAAAAGTCGCCACTTCCTAATTCAGAAGGCAAAGCTGGCAAACATTTCCAATGCTGTAAATGCCTAAATTACAAAACTAATCAATCATCATCATCATCATCATCATCATTATCATCATCAGTCAGGCACAACAAGATCTGACCATAATTACAATTGTGCATTCCATAAACTTTCATTTCTGCAGCCTATAATTTAAGTTGCAACCGTGACAGTGGTAAGCGATCGTGGGAGCAAATAAAAAAAATATAAAAACATAATTATAACCGATGTGTCGCATTGGCAACATAAGGCTCAAGAAGCTGACAAAGATACGTAATTCCCTCCGCTAAAAATCTATATCTTTCTTAAAGATACCCATCAGGGAATGTCAACAGGTTTTGTTGGTTTCTAAATGTTCTACCTTTTCTGAGCGCACCTCTCACACACCGCGCGCCGAGTTCTACTATCAGTCGAGTATTGATTGGTCAGTCGCTTTTATACCGGTTGATCTCTAATCTCGAACATAACCTGCTGCCGAGCAGGTTAGGTGTTCATCATAATGTTCATTACCATGGCAATGTAACCCGGTAACAAGTGATCCACTGTCGTGATACACAAAACCCTGGGTTGAACCTGAAGTTCCCTCGGTAACCCCAAATCTTGCTTCGTAGTACAGGCCTCTGGGCTGCTATAGAATAACCACACACACACACACACACACACACACACACACACACACACACACACACACACACACACACACACACACACCTCTGCACACATCAGACTGGTCGGTTAGAACTTGATATAGTTGTTTATGCAGGACACATCCGATTACAGCAGCTCATCATCCTGTGCGTCACAGCTTCCCTTCCAACTTTCTTTCAGGCAAAGTGGCATTTATTGTTTTATTTTCTTGATATTACAGTGCAAAATGCTGTCGTGACACAATTTACGATATGATGTGACCATTTACATACGTAATACTGATTGATTAATACAGATTAATGCAATCATATAAAAGGCTTCAAACGCTTTTATATCTATTTCTATCATCATTGTTCTAATTAACTGCCTCTGGCTGCAAATTAGTGGTGCTGTGTGTTCTTTGCAACATCCACACAACAATACGATTTCTCGAAGAGGCGTCATTCCATTTGTTGAGCTGTTGTCGTTTTCTGTGATTGGCTCAGCTGTTTCACAACAATGAGAGCAGTGTATTTGTTAATCACCACACCCTGTGATCTATAGTCCAGGAGGTGTGCTTGCAGATGCCCACACAGTCTGTGCACCAAAGAACTACAGCTGTGCACTTGTTGCACTTGTGTGATTAAAATAGGGCCCGTGTTCTTATACAACATGCTGGATGTTCTGGCATTTAATGCTTTTGTGATCTGGATGGCACCAATGGGATGCCCCAGAAGGGAGGACTCCCAATATTAAAAGTAAATACAATACAAAGTATAAGGAAACCCAGATAAGCAGGAAAGGGGTAGAGGCTTTGCAATACATGATTTTAAATGGATTTCTCCAAATAGCATGCCAAACTTTACCTGTGGAGTAGAAACTTCACGACTGAGGCATCAGTAGGAAGCCCAACCTGTGCTTTTAGCGCACGCCAGCGTGTGAAATATTCTCCCAAAAGCTTCAATGCTTCAATGAATGGCTGAAACCGTAGCTCAAGCTCACAACACATATACACCTGAAAGCTAGTGACGTGCACGTACGACGGCCTTACGTAAACATATCACCAGAATGATTGACAACCAGGAGGACCAATAGTCTTGATGATCCACCCGGAAAAAGAAAATCCTCCACTATACCTTTAAATAAACAAAAAAATGTAATCTTACGGGGCAAAACACAAGTCTTCAGACAATGTAACGGAAGTACATTTACAGGATAATTGCCCGATGTCCCTCAACTTCCACTCTCTGTGTGTTGCCGTTCTCAAAATCCCTTTGCTTCTGGAAACAACAACTTTCGAGCTAGCAAGCTACACGCTGAAAATGGAAATTTTTGAAGAAAATTTGGATCGTGCAACAATGCCGGTCTGCTTGTTTTTTTCCGGGGAATGATTGTAAAAGATTTACAAAGACTACATTTATGGCATTAACTATCTAACTGGGATGTTCTGGGACCGATCGGTGGGGATTGCTATGGACGAAATACACACGGTGATACACTGGTAAGAGAAAATTACGTTTAACCATGTATCCAGCTAACTTAAATAGCTCACTTTTCTGTATTTTGTGAACAGTTAACTTAATTTAATATTGTATTATACCTTTTCTTTAAAAAGTCTGGCTGACCTAGAGGTTTGTTTAAAGGTCCCATCACATGGTGCTATTTGAATGCTTTTATATAGGCCTTAGTGGTCCCCTAATACTGTATCTGAAGTCTCTTTCCCGAAATTCAGCCTTGGAGCAGAATTACAGCCACTAGAGCCAGTCCCACAATGAGCTTTCCTTAGCATGTACCATTTCTGTGTCTGTAGCTTTAAATGCTATGCTTTAAATGGATGAGAGGGGGGCAAGGTGGAGGGGTGGGGGTGTGGTCTTGACCAACTGCCACTTTGCTCATTTGAAAGCCATGATGTCTCTCTCTCATGGGTGGGCCAAATCTTCTGGGCGGGCAAAGCAAAGAAAGGAGAGGTAACCTTCCAGATCGGCCCATCTGAGCTTTCATTTTCTCAAAGGCAGAGCAGGATACCCAGGGCTCGGTTTACACCTATCACCATTTCTAGCCACTGGGGGACCATAGGCAGGCTGGGGGAACGCATATTAATGTTAAAGAAACCTCATAAAGTGAAATGTTCATGCCATGGGACCTTTAAAACCTGTGGGAATGTATGTTTTGCAGTCTGACTTATTTTTAGTGAGAGCATTCTCATCTCAGCAAATCATATGTTGACTACAGTCTTATCATAGCTGATAGCTAAAAAATAAAACCCAAGTTCTAAAAAAGTGTTTTTTATATTGCCTGTTTCTGTCCTCTGCTCTCAGTTTACAGCAATACATGTTCTCAATGGTGCACTGCTGGTCAGCAGTGTTGCCATAGTTACTTTGAAAAAGTATAGATTATTTGATTTTAATAGTAACTTAGTTACTTTACAGATTACTTGATTTTAAAAGTAACGAAGTTAGATTACAAGTTACTTTATTAGTTACATTCAGCAGCTGCCGACAACACCCCTACAGCCTCAACATAAAAATGACAAACCGGTTTACTGTGAGGCAGTGAGGCATTGCCAGCAGTAGGGATCTTGTTTATTATGGCATGAAAGAGAGCGAGTCAACCGTGTTTAAGGGCAGCATTTCCTCTACAACATACTGCCCAACCAACTTCTTCAGCTCTCCCCCATTTACTGGTTTTGCACCGAAGTCCAGCTTTTGTTGTTTGGGTGGTGGGGGACCTCCTCCTCTCTGCTTCACGCCACCTGGTGGGACTTGCTCTGTAAGTTTGACTGCAGTGCTGCGACTCCAAATGTTTCTTCAAATTTGACGTAGTGTTTTTGTAGCGCCACCAGCACAGAGTGTACAACCAACCTTAATATTGCCGTGTTTAGCTGACACAAACTCAAAATAGTGACTGTATTTCCAGCTAGAAAACTCGCATCTCTCTCCTCCCTCCATTGTTGTTTACGTTTGTGTCGCTGTGTGGTACACGTGATCAGTCCACATGCTGAAAACGTGACCTGTCCTCATACTGAAAACGTGACCTGTCCTCATGCTGAAAACGTGACTTGTCGCATATGTGACTTCACTCCCTGAGGAGTGAAGTCACGTATACGCAAGAAGAAAGCAAAAATATATATTTTTACTAAGGAAAATGACAAAAATGGTAACTCACAGTGACTTGGATAAGTAACTTTAATCTGATTACTGGTTTGGAAATAGTACACGTTAGATCACTCGTTACTGAAAAAAGTGGTCAGATTAGAGTAACGCGTTACTAAGTTCATAAAGTTAGTAAGTTCATTTTCATTAACTTACTAAGTCCATTTCATTAACTGCATCACTCCTGGTCAGTGTTAATGAAAATTACATATAATGCAGCATGACTATCAAAATGAAGTTGGCATTGGTTTTCTGAGGTGTTGTGCTTGAAGCAGTCAGACAAGAGAGACAGTGAAGTAAAATAATTTGATAAAGAGAGGCCTGGCAAAGCAAGACAGTACAGAAAATGATTGGTGTAGAGAAATAGCAATGAGGCAGTCAGAAATAAATAGATGACGACGGTACCCAAGGTGGAAGGTGCTTAGAAAAGGAATGTGACTCCCTTCACAAAAATAAATGATGTCTGGAATAGGGGCCGTCATAATCTCCAAACTACATCCAGGTTCTTGTTAGCTACTGTCACAATAACATTCATTTTTCAGTCCTCGCTGTCTATCACTTTCTGTTATGTCAGTGTGTTTTGTCATCTCTTTCTCAAATTTGTCTTTGTTGTTCATCCCTATTGCTTTCTTCCGTTCCTCTGTGTCTCTCACACAGTCCTAATACCCCTTCCAGACAGATGTTGTTATGAATCCAGCTTCAATGAATGAATGCACAGCCGTTTTCTGCTGTCTGAGACCTCAGACTGGGGAACCATTGTTTGTATTCTTTCTGTCGACGCATACGACAAAATGAATTCCTCAGTGGATGAAACGTTGAATGGCAAAGGAGTCTTTTTATGATTGACTCGCCCAATGTGTTTATTTTTGTAGCTGTTTTTGATGTTGGTGGTGTAGGGACACAGACATGTATATTCATACACACATGCTACTACGTATTTAATCAAAACCTTAAAACAAATCTACGAAACTGACACCCTAAGATGTCTTCGTTTTAAATGTGACACCAAAGATCTAGCATTTCCGAGATCCTCTTATGAGTTTCTTTGTAAAACCAGAGTCAGTTTGTTCTGGAAAAGAAAAAGTCCTTTGCACTGCAATAGCTGATCCATAAAAACACCTATCACATTAGGCATTTCAAACAAGCTACTTCAATTATGTTGTCAGTTCCACAGTAACCCCTGCTGGTTCTGCTGTGCTGCTGTTCACGGTTTGTTCTGCTTGTTGTCAAACTCATATTTCTATGGAGATACATTTGTTCATTATGTGTCATCGAAACAGTTCTTTGTGGTGCCTTCAGCTCTCTCTTCCAAGCCAGAAGAAGTTATTTTTGGTAAATGAAAAATCTGATGTTACTGCTCACGTCTTGCAAATAAAAGTTCCCTCCTCCCGTCAAGAGAAGGCTCTGTCAAAGCTAAGAGCTGCAGTGTTTCTGATTCTGCTGCTACTGACACTGTTGCTGTGACCTTCGCTAAGAGTGAGAGTCCAAACTATTATAACCTCAACCCTGAGCGCTGTCATAACATCCAGACCATGGTCGTACATTAAATTTGTGGAAAACTGTTTTCCCAGGCATTTCATGGATCTTTTGTCGCAACGGCATTTCAATGTAAGACATATTTGACCTTCTCACCATAAACCATTCTGTCCTGTTCAAATGGTGTCAATTCATGCTGGAATCTACAGTCCCAGCTGAACCAAAGTCAAGTCAAAAAGCTTCTACTAATACTGAGTATTCATGTTGAATAGTTGTCCATTTATAGCTAAGGGCACTTTTGAAACAGCATAAATCATTAATAAGAGGTCGGCTTCATTCTCTGTTCCAGTTACTTCTCTACAGTCAGTGTGTATTTTGGCCTGTGCATAGATATTCTGACAAGCCACTTGTTGACACCTCAGTAAAAAGCATGTGCATTAAGACTGCAGTTTCCTGGGCCGTCCTGACGCCCTGTCTATTTATTTTACTGTAAATGTGTGTGCACCCTGCTTTCACTCCAGGCTAAAAGCCATAATAAATACTTGAATGCCCCTTACTGTGCAGGTGGACTGCCCATGGTTCCGACTGCCCTTCAATCTGAAACCCCAATAGTCCGAAAAAAGTTCCTTTGGAGCGAAAGCCCATTTGTCCAACAGCATTTAGCATCTAATTCTCAGAGTCAGTAGCATAGCTGTAGACTTTGTCTCATCACAAACCCGATCCCACTAAGCATGGATGTGGTAATATCTTCCTTGCTGCTTAAATCGTGAAAACATAAACATGAGTAGTAGAAAGTAGAAAAGGAGAACATGCTTGTGGAATCTCTCTTTGCCAGACCTTCCTCCACAGAGCAGCGGAGGAGGGTCTGGCTAGTCCCCACAGCATCCTGGGATGGGAGAAAAACGTGCTTTGGTTAATTGGCATTTCTTTAAACCAATCACAATTGTCATGGACAGCGCTACGGTGCCGCTTTAAAATAGACTTGTTTTGGTGGAACGTGTACGTTCAAAAGTTGTTTTAGTCGTGCAAGAGAAAACTCAGATTGTACAGATAGTATAGCTAGCTGTCTTAATTTGCCCTGCAGAGATCTGAGGAGCAGTTAACCATAGTCCTCATAAATCCACCGGAAGGTACCGGACATCTGACCGAAAAGAGTGAAATCCTTAGCAATTTCCGGCGGCAACAGAGCAGTCCTGGAAGTGGAACATCGTGGATATAGACTAGGCCAGCCAAGACTTCATCCAACATGTTTTTTTTTTTCTTTTTCTAATGTCAACCCCCAAATGCTAATGCTGGGGGGGGGGTGGAATTAACAGCAGAGGAGAGCACGAGGAACCAAAACACAGCATTAAATGATGATTCACACCACTTAACCAAGGTGGTATATTGAAACTGTCAGCATCCCATCCATGTCTGCCTGCTACACTGCTGCTGTCTGCATGTTGTGTACTCCCTCCTCCACTCCTGTTTGGTTCCTTATCTGTTAATATCTACCATATGTTTCTGTAGGCTTGTCTCTTGAAATGATGTATTTTTCATATCTCAGTGATTAATGTCTGCTGCTTCCCTGCAGTATATCCCTGGGGGTTTGATTGCTCTCCGTGCTGAATCTTTAGCATGCTTAAGCATTGCGTATACAGAAAATGTGCCACCAAAAACAACTGTATGACAATTGAAACAGCAATTGTTTTTCTTTCTGACGAAAGTATTTAAAAAAAAAAAAAAAACGCCTATATAACATATGTGCTGCAAACTGTGTGCAATATTTCTACTAGTGCATGTGTACAGAGTGTACTGTTAAACTGTAGTAAAATATTTTTATATGTACCATGAAAAACACATTACAGCAATACCGTAAATACATAACTGCAAAAGTTGAAAGATACTGAAACACAAGTTCATGTGGATGGATTTCAAATGATTCTAATGAAGCGTAGCGTAAGTTCATTCAGAAGGACTTCTTTGCTTCACATTTTCTCCCTCTCTCTTTCTCCCAACCTAATCAGCTGACTCTGGGCGTTTACTCTTCCGGTTAAACCAACCACATTTTGCCACAATCTCCGTGAGCTATCGCGTTGTTGCATTCAAACTTTAAATCTGTTCTCCTCTCTGCTGCTCTCAGTTGTCATTTCAGGCAAAAACGATGTGACCGTCCTCCACCCCATTCACCTCCAGTTCTCATCATTCCCAGCGTCCAGGAGTCCTCCATCATCAGACGCCTGCTTCACATTACATCCATTCAGATCTTCATGCCCTTCCTTCATCCCTTTATTACTACCACCAGTGTTTAGACTCCATTGTGGGGATATTCCTATATATCCATGGCTTCTATACATAGGCGCCGATACCGTGGGTGCTCCGGAAAATACCGAGCACCCACTGAGCACCCACGTGTGCCAGACTGCCAGTAGGCTACATTCATTTAAAATTAAACATTGCAATTGGTGCTAAGTGGAGCGTCTGTCATAATGTGATTGGTTATGTCGCTGTCAGTCCCCTTCTCCATATCCTATCCACCAATCACAGCGTATCTTGGATGAAAACGCCTCCATCCCCCCCACAGTGCGTGCATGTGCGTTAGGTAATCAGAGTGAGAACTAAATGGACAGATTTGTTAGTAAAGAAGCAAACCTAATGATGCAAGTGCATCAACGACATCCACCACCAGTGCAGAGAGTTCTTAATTTCCCACGAAGCTGATCGCGGTTGATACCCCAGAATTGGTTACTGCGCGCTAGATACAGAGCACCGCGAGTGGCCGGTCGTGGTGCTCCGTCAGGTCAGCGCTAGTTGGTGGTCAGTTAAACTTCTCATCTCCAATCCTCTCTGTATTTCTGAGAAGTGGCGCTGTCCTGAGTTGAAAGATACTTTTACTTTAGCCTAATTTACAGCTTCATTATCGAGTTAATAGTGTGTTTGTATCGGCCGCTGTCCGTTTCCTAAGGTTCTGAAATGCAAAAATTTGTTGACTACCTTTTTTTTAAAGGGCATGCGCCCGTGAGCACCAACGGAGGAAAACATAAATCCGCGCCTATGCTTCTGTACCCCTTATAAATTTAACATTGCAATGTCTAATCGCCAAAGACAACCTATTACGCACCATGTTAATTTAACTTATTTCACTCTTAAATTAAGTCTTTCCTGATTGAAATCAGTAAATAATGATTTGGTGGAGGATGTCGTTGATGCACTTGCATCTAGCCCAGACATGTTCAACAGGGGGTCCGGGGCCCCTAGGGGGTCCTCAGTGTCACTGTAGGGGGGCCACCAAATTGAAAGATTTAAAAAAAATGAAAATGTCTTTACATTCAATTAAAATCAATTCAATTAAAAAACTATTTGTCCCTGAAGGGCAATTAAAAAGTCAACTTAATCCAACATATTGTTAGCAAATATAAATTTGCCTATTTGTGAAAAAAAGTCGGTCAACAAACGAACCCCCTGTTAAAAATGTACTAAATGCTTACTACGCATACTGTATGTGTTGACGGAGGCCGGTGCATGAACCTTGCAGTGACCCTTAGACAACATGCTTACATTGAGCAGATCATACAAATCTGTACAAAACTTTATGTCAAGACATTTAACTTGAAATGTCAACCTCATGGCGTCATAAGATAGAATAAAAATAAGGTCACCAATGTGGGAACCATGAATGTCCGTACGAAATGTAAAACCGATCGATAGTACCGATCGATAGAATGAATGATGAGATATTTCACAGAATTGACAGAAAACTTGAATGACCTGTTGATGGCACTAGATAAAAAGTCAGGGGATTACCAAAGTCATCAGATTATCTGCCCAAATATATAGCTCTAGTGTGAGGGGTTCACAGACATACTCCGATGGATCGGAGTCTTGAAATCCTGTAGGGTGAAAGTGAGAGCAAGTTGACCGGGAAGTGTTACCAACGGGATGTTGCGTGCTTGTGTAGAACAGAAACATGGGCAGCCATGCATGTTGGCTGCTATCACAGGAGGTGAGCATTAGTCTTGCTTTGCCAGACCTTCCTCCACAGCGCTACGGAGGGTCTGGTGAGTCCACACAGTACTCCGGGATGGGAGACAAACATGCTCTGGTTTATTGCCATTTCTTTAAACCAATCACAATTGTATTAGGCGGCGCTAAGCACCGTAAGGAGCAACGGTGCCTCTACAAAATAGCCTCGGGAAAGGAACTTGTTTTGGTGGAACATGTGTATGTTTAAAGTCGTGCAACAGAAAACTCAGATTGGACAGATAGTCTAGCTAGCTGTCTGGATTTACCCTGCAGAGATCTGAGAAAAGGTTAACCGTCCTCAGAAATCGACCGGAGTTTAAAATGCCAACACAAAGAAAGCCCAAGGCAATGGGCCTGAATGAGTGAAATCCGGCGGAATTTCCGGAGCAATCCCGGAAGTGGAACGTCGAGGATATACTGCAGGTTTCATTCAGCCCGCCTCAGCTCCATCCACACTCCACCTCTTTGCTCATTTTTGGATAAGCTGGGAGTTAGGCGACATCAGGCACTGCCAAGATGGAGACAGCCAGAGCCACCGGGAACCGCCCACTTTGAGCTTGGTCACAGAGACTACGTCCATTTTTTGTACAGTCTATTGTCCAGACTGAATTGTCTGATGCATTCTTCATTCTTTTAAAATATAACAATATATTAAATCTGTTGGTTTGTCTGTGGTCTCCAACGTTTTAAAAATCAGTTAGGATTTGAAAATCCTCAAGTTAGTATGCACCAAGCATCAGAGAACACATGGTGTTGGCTGCTTTTTAAACAACAAAAGACGAGAAGGGATATAGCCGTTCATTAGAAACTAGTACAACTGGAAAGAAAATCATAGCTGTTACAAAGTTGTGAACAGTTTTTACTCCGGTGAAGTTGTGGGAGTTTCTGAGAGTTTAGGAGTTGCACCTAAGTAGTGTTTGCTGATTGTAGCAGGAATTGCAGCTACAGTCCTCGTATAAAAAGAGAGTGCTTGGCCAACTGTTTTCATTATCCACACAAAATGTGATTGAGGCAGCTTTTTCCTTCCCTCTCTTTTGGCAAAGTCGAACATTGTGGACATGCCCTAAGAGACCTAACTCCAACATATCTAAAATAAGATCTTTCAAATTTGAGACTTGAGATCAAGTTTGGATTTGACCGGCACCCATACCTCTTCTGGATGTTCTCCCATCACTGGAAAGCCTTCCAACCTTGTAGCTGCTCTATCTCCCCTGTGACAGCAGCAGGAGTGGCTGCAGTAATCCAGTTAGAGGAAACTCGCTCACTCTAAATAGCAGCCACAGAGATTATTCCTCTGGGTAAAATGGCATTTGTGTGTGTGTGTGTGTGTGTGTGTGTGTGTGTGTGTGTGTGTGTGTGTGTGTGTGTGTGTGTGTGTGTGTGTGTGAGTGTGTTGCGGCATGTGTGTGTAGGTCTCGAGGGAACATGCAATGTAATCACAGGAGGCGATTACTTGGTAGCAGTCAGGTGTGTGTTGGTGTGTGTGTGAGTCCTAGGAGATCAACACAATGTAATCACAGGAGACTCAGTGGCTTTCAGGTGTGTGTGTGTGTGTGTGTGTGTGTGTGTGTGTGTGTACGCGCGCCCACGTGGGCGCGTGCATGTGTTTCATTTGGTTGTAGGGATAGGAACATATGCACTAAGATAAAATTACTACTCTGAAGATGGGTCGGAGAGGCTACAACACTACACACACACACACACCACATTTACCCTCATCAGCACTTTGTGTCTAAAGTGCACTTCTGTTTTGCAGTTTGAATTGAAACTTTCTCTTCAAACATCAACACAATTTTCATTGATGTTGCTCTAAAGAGTCTATCTGAGTCCCTATTGCATATCTGTGATGTCTGCATGAAAAGTGACACAGCCCTTCTGTTTGTCACCAAGAAAGCTTTTCTGGGATTTTCAGAATTCACAACATTTTCATGTAGACAGAAATTGGATTACACATTAGTGTTTGAACCAGTTGCAATTGACCATTTGTCAAAGAGCGATCATCAAATCATCGTGGCGATTTGTCCTCAGATTGAACAAAAAAAAACCGAAGGAGTGAATTTTACGCAGGTCAGAAACGTTCATTGTCCAGGCAAAAAATGGCATTTTGTGATGTTTATTGTCCAGGTTTGATAGGAAAGAAAATTAGAATATGCGTCTGGTATGAATGGCCAGGCGTACGATCAGGCACGTATTTACGCTACGCGACACTTGGGCCTTGTGTGTATAATTCAAACAAAACAAACAAAATAAATAAGTAAATATATATATTAACTGTTTAATATAACAAAACAATGAATAACTCCAACAATAACTGTCTGTCATAGTGTTATCATATTTCTGCAATAATTTAACCCTGTGTACAGTGATGTACAATTAAAACCAACTTAATGTAAAATCATTTTAACATGTCATGGGTGCAACAGTGAATTTAACAGCCACTTCATAATGTATATGCCAACAATAGAACAGTATTTCATAATCAAGTAAAATATGGACTCCTTTCTTTAATCAATTAAGTATCTTAGCCATCATCCCTGCCAAAACTATACATCACACACAGCTTAAAATAACTGTTTAGAATAGAATTTATAGAACAAAAGGTATAGTGTTAAAGTGTTAAATGTTAATTGGTAAAGACAGACTTTATATTCCATAATGTTGTAGTGCATGAAGGTACCAGAATCTCAATAGTTTCTCTAACACCTTAGACCTTTTTCACAGCAGACATTTTGACTTGTCATAGTAGGAAAAGCACAGCTGAAATTGATAACCTTAACGATGTCCCAGTAAGATATTTCAGTGAGTCAGCATGCACAATACCAGGACCTCTCCTAAGTGGAATGCAGCCATCATTAATTGTTTTGAATATACTTGTGCTTTTCCTGCTATGATATGTCAACATGCCTGCCGTGAAAAAGGTCTATTCCACCTGTTGCGTCTGCGCTGCGCTGCGCTGGAGCAATCACGGCAACTCAAGACAAAGCTTGTGATCCCAACAGCCGCGACGCAGCGCATTCCAGAAACGGCTTTTTGCTCTACTCTGCTAAAAATACGCCCTAGGTCTTTTCTGTTCAGACTCCCAACATCACTACAATATTTTATCAGCTAAAACACAGCCACAAATTTTTTTATTGATGTCATAACTACTACGACTACCATTTGAAGTCACTGTTCCATTATTTATGTGACTATTACTGCCACTGTTCATCGCATCCCCAACCGGCACCGTCAGACACCGCCTACCAAGAGCCTGGGTCTGTCCGAGGTTTCTTCCCAAGAAGGAGTTTTTCCTCGCCACTGTCACACTGCTTGCTCTTGAGTGAATTACTGTAATTGTTGGGGCTTTGTAAATTAGAGAGTGTGGTCTGGACCTACTCTATCTGTAAAGTGTCTTGAGATAACTTGTTTTATGATTTGATACTATAAATAAAATTAAATTGAATAACTGGACTAAATGGAAGAAACCATTTAACTATGTAGACTACTTACTTTTATGGTTTATTATAAAATTAACAGAATCTGCAATAAGGCCGGAAAAAGCTTTGCTTCTAAAACTTTCCCAGTGTGGTATGACGCAAGTCGGAGGATGGAACAAAATTACGGCGCAGCTGGAACATCTGTGACTAGTGGAATCCAGGAGTTAGGGAACCTTTCCACGGCCCACTTCCCATGTTACTTGTCAGATTCATGCTTTGAAATGCTACAAATTCATGGATTCGTCTGTGAAATTTACAGCTTCTTCTTCCTAGCACTTAGCAACAACTGCAATTCTTTTTTTTCTCCTACTTTTTGTTCCCCTTTGGTGAGTGCACACATGTCAGTTATATTTAGATGGGCACAATTCAAAGCCATGAAACAGGACTTCATAAAACGTGTTTTTTTTTAGTTGTATTATTACTTTGGGGTCCTTTCGCTGACTGAATCTGATCGCTATTTTTGAGATCAAATAACATGAATAGCTTTCTGTTGTGGCAGTGATAGACGTGGAAAAACCTCTCTGCAACCAGTTTTTCTTACTTCCAGCTGTCGACTTTCATCTTAACTTTAATATCTCATTTTCTTTTCTTTTTTTCCCCTTCCATCCTCTTTTTCCTTTTTTCTTGAACATTTTCCTTTTTGGCTTTCCTTCTTTCTTTCTGCCTTTTTTTTTCTTTCTCGCTTCCCGTCTTTCTAATTTCTCTCTCTTCAGCTTTACTATTCATGGAATTTAAGGAACAATCAATATAGACACAGCCATACCTTTATCATAAATGCTGAGTCTTTTCTTCCTTTATGAAGACAGCCAGCACCATGTTTTTATCCTCCAACAGTGACTGTGTTGCTCCACAAAAACTAATAAAAGTCACAAATAAACCAAGACCCCCACTGAAAAATAAGGAGATTGCACAACGTTAAAGGATATGCTGTGGGGCAGGACACAAGTGGATGAAAACAAAGCGGCAGCTCCATTATGACATTTCAAAGGACGTCCTTGCAAAATTTCAGTATTAAAGTATTAGAGCTTCAAGGCAGGCATTCTTCACCTCACAGAGGTCGCTTTGCTTAGAAAAATGTGTCTGAAGACATTTTACACACAAACTGAAGCCTTGTTTTATTGAATTCACAGTCTATAATTTACCTTTTTCAACGAAGAATTAAAATGTTTACATGCACTGAATGAAAATGTAAATGCAGTACTTTTGTTTTCGCTCACATTTTTCTCGAGTTAAAATAAAAGATGCACACAATTTTATTCATTACTCTAAACCAAGACGACATCAGCGTGGGATACTGTCTAGAAAATAAAGAAAGTGGTTTACGAAGCCTCATGAAGCTTTATTTGGCCATCACTAGCTGATGTCATCTAGGTCCTTAAGATGCAGAGCCCAGCTGGTTTGGATTTTAGCTATTGGCTATTGAACAAAATAATGTCAGCAGTTGGAGTACCAAGTTTTGCAGTAAAATGCTACGTTAAACAGTATCGTATGACCAACCAAAGAATCACAACCACTTTCCACTTAGAAGTCGACCAGTTTGAATACTCTTCTGCCCAATCGAGACATGCTAGCTGTTTGTTGACACATGGGCACCCAACAACATGGCAGTTGTACACCAAAACTGACGTCAGATCCTCCTGATACTCAAGCCGTTTTCACCCATAGACTGGCAGAGTTTGCATTTCACAACATTCTTGCTTAACACCTGGGGTCCATTCTTCGTACGTTGCTTAAAACATCCAAGATCAAATGACACATCCTAGATGATATCATCGTGCTAATCATGATCTGGCTAATTAGGTTCTTCGAACACACCTGCTGTTGATGATTAGTATAGCTGGATTGAGTAAGTGAGATGATTGCGCGTTCATGCGCTTGTTTAAAAGGGGAGATGTATCGATAGGAGAAACATTGATCAGCAATGCTGCTATTGGCTGCTCAACATGGCCAAAGATCGCGTTCAGTTTTTCAACGCAGTTTGAAACAATAATTAAAACGCCAGGGAACACCTCAAAGTCTGCAAAAGCCAGGAGAGAGGGCTGGCAAAAAGAAGCAGACAAATTAAATCCCATGTTATGGTTATATCACTTATTACAGTATATATTCTTGTATTTTAATAATTTCATAATTGCTTAATGTCAGAGCCAGCTCAGGACCCACTAGAACATGGGAACAAGTAAAAGTGAAACAAGAATATTCTTCAAACTAGTAAGCTTTTCTACTTCTACTGTTTAGTCTCTTTTACCCAAAAACATTTTAAATGATGTGTTTGTCTGTTTATAACAGCAACCAAGAAAAAGGCGGAGCATAAAAAAACAGGTGGTGGTCCTGCACCCCCACATTATACCCCGGCAGAAGAGCTGGCCTCCTGCAGGGCATCCCTGGGGGCAGCTCTTCCTTAGACCTAAAGCCAGGGACCAGTAACAGCAACACCTTAATTACAGGGAAATGAGTTTTAAATCATCTTGCTACAGTGTAAATAATGTGTTGCTGCATTAAATTAAGTATGTCTATAATCCAAATGGCTGGTACAGTCATTCCAACAGATAAATATTGAGTCAATTGCTTTGACTTGTTAAGGTGAAAACTGCATAACTTAAAGGGAAATTTCACTGCTGGAAAGCTGAATATATCTTTAAATTGGGTCACTTATGTAGTAGAAATGTGAAAAAAAAATTGAAATTGGTGCCTTCTAGGCCAAGATAAGACAGAAAATGTGTTTTTGGCTCATATGGATGAAAGACACCAAATCCCAGAATGCACTTGCTTTGCTGCTGTATGAGGCCACTCCCAAGCCACGCCTGCCCTTTACAGACAGACAGAGAGACGATCAACTCAACAAGTGTGTTTTATTGTCATTTCAACCATATACACGAAAAAACGTTTCACCGTGGCTCAAGTGGTGTTACACATTTAAAACATGCTTTTTTTGCCACAGCTGATACATTATCCGGACCATATATCTATGATCCGGACTTCTTTCAGCGGATTGATTGATAGCTCCAGAGTAAACAGAACTGTGTCCATGGCAACGCTCTGCTATGCATGGCAACCAACCCGGTCTCACGCCAGGTCGTGTAATAGTCACGTTATTTTGATTCATAAATTCATGTACAGGTTACGATTTTGACGTTTTTTTCGTATATATGCAACGACTTTTGAAAATGTACAGGTCACGCTTTTCGAACCTGCTCTGGGGGACACGACAACGGGGAAATGAGGCGCCACACGCTGGCCAAAACAACGGGACAGCCCGCCACTTGCGACCCGCGCAGCGGCACACTACAACGGGGAAATGAAACGCCGCACGGCGGCCAAAACAACGGAATGGGCCGCCACTCGCGGGCCGGCAATCGCGGGCTGCCACTCGCGGGCCGGCAATCGCGCACTCGCGGGCTGCCACTCGCGCACTCGCGGGCCGCCACTCGCGGGCCGCCACTCGCAGGACACGATCCCCGGCCGCAGGGGCACACAACAACGGGGAAATGAAACGCCACAATAACGAGACGGTTGGGGTTGAATGCACATAATTGTTGTTCTAAAATTTCCAAGACTGTATGGCTGCAGCCATGCGTCCCATATCATGCCGTCCCGTCTACTTTTAAAAATAAAAACTCGCGTCCCAAAATTTCCGTCGGGATGAACAGTTTCTGAGAATCTAAGCGAGGATTCAAGATGGCTGACACTCGTTTTTTCCTCGGCAATCTCCGGAAAAAGCCGACAGTCCAACCCCCTTTGGGCTATGCGGAAGTGGCTCCTAATACACAATGAATACAGGCTGTAGTCTTTTGCCTCTGGGCAAAAAAGCCTCAGATGACGCAAAAATCGTCATTTTGCGTCATCTGAGGCTTTTTTCCAGACCCTCAATACAGAGATCTCCCCTCTCAGGGGGACATGAGGGAGGGAAGCATGGTCATTCACAAATACTACCAGGTTTCTACTGATACAAAGCTTAATGCTAATCGGTGAAGTTTCCCTTTAATGTAGTAATGTTTTGCAATATGTTATAGATCATATTTTTTTCCTAGTGTAGTTCATTGTAATGCCATTGTGTTCTCTTTTTTTCCGACGAGTCAAACTTTTAACGTGTGGCTCCAACAAGTTGATAATGTAGATGAGACCCTCCCGAGAAAAACGATATCTCTCAATCAGTAGATTATCGCGCTGCGCTAAAGGATCCTGTTGATCTCGGAAAACGCGATTGCTTCAAAAAGCTCTTTGAATTATTCTGACACCTTCAGCAACAGGTTCCTGACGTAAAAACGGACAAGACATGGCTGCGACAGACTTCCCAAATCACCTCCGTTTATAGCCTATAGCCGGTATAATTTTTTTTAAATACTGGGTAATACTTTACTTGACAGTACCGACATAACCATGACATGACACTGTCATGAATGTGTCATAAACCTTATAAACAAGTCATAAACGTTTATGACTTCTGTCATTAAGTGTCATTCGGTTTTTGTCATGACAAGTTGGCATTGTTTGGCTTGTCTTGATTATGACAACTTGACATTAATCAAAGTGATATTACCAGAAGTTGTCTTCGTCATGACAACTTGACATTAAATTAGTTTGGGATGTCTTTGTAATGACAACTTGACATTAACCAGGATGACATTACCAGAGGATGTCTTTGTCATGACAACTTGACATAAACAGAAATTCACCTCTTTTTGTATTCATGAAATTTTGACCTAATGATTATTATAATTAGATGTGCAAGATTAGAGACCAATTCTAGCACTCTATTTACAACAAGGTATAGCCAGTATTAGATAGTATTTAGTAAATAGAATTGATTTATTTCACTAACTGGCGTTCTTTTTTATCTTACTGAGTGAATAACGGCAGCATCCTCCTTTTTACCTGAAAGATTGAAAAACACTTTGATGGGCTTGTAAATAAGCCAATGGGTGAACTTGGGTCCGTGAGTTGACCAATCAGGTTTATGTCTCCTCACATCCCTTTTGGGGCATGCATCAGAATGTCGGAGGCTGCCATTATTCACTCAGTAAGATAAAAAAGAACGCCAGTTAGTGAAATAAATCAATTCTACATACTAAATACTATCTAATACTGGCTATACCTTGTTGTAAATAAAGCAAAAGAGAGCTGTGCCTGAATCAGCTATCGTCAATAGTTATAGGCAGTAAAATGATGAGTCACTCCTTAACACTAGAGTTTGCTAGCATCCATGCTAATCGGTGCTAATAGCATTAAGCTAACGGGTTAGCTAAGGTGCTGTATTCATATGCTAATAGGGTAATTAGCCACAAAAGGCTAGCAGACTAGCTACTGGATATTGCCTGTGAAAAGGCTAATGATTATATCTATTGGTTATGGAAAGTAATGCTGCTTTTCAACACTATTGCTAGCTGTGGTTTTTTTTGTTGTTGAATGAATGTTAGTACAAATTGTGAGTTTAACGGTTTAAAACTGGAGTTTATGGTGAAGTAGCTAACTTAAAGAGGCTAATTTTTAGTGCATTCTTTCTACAGTTACCGGGGCAGGGAGGGATAAATAAGCACGCAAGTCTTAATGCCTCTAGATTACAACACTGTAGCTTAAGTTATGGGAAAATAATACAATTTGAGAGATGTTTACACGCAATTTATGCAATTATATTTAGGATAGTGTTAATGTTACTAAGGTTCCATACAACTTGAATTAGAAATGCATTGTTTGTATAAAGGTTGCCTATTAATATAAATGTGCTTTTGGTACATGAAAGGGATTTATATACGTTTGACACCTAAGAGAAGAAATTTAAGAACGGTTGTACAAACTGAATAGAGGTTTAGATATTTCAATAGGGGTTAACTGAAATATGACCTCATTTTATTTTCATTGTAGCCTAAGCAATTGATTTTATTACTGAATAGTAATTGAGAGAACTTTTTTGGCCTTATCTACAGGTGGAGGAGGTGAAAAGGCTACGCAGGGGAGGCCCAGTCCACAGAGGGATATTGAATCACATTGATTCTTCACATCCCAGAGACATCCAGGGTTTAGAGATTCCCAGTTCAGGATCGAGACTCTGAACGTAGATGGATTTCCCTTGATTCATTCTTCATGGTGGAAGGACAAACGGAAACCAAACTCATATGGGACCCAATGTTGAACATCTCTGAACTCTTGTCATCAAAGAACAATTGAGCTCATAGAACTGAAAAGGGTTTCTTTTGTGTGCACACTTTATTTTTTCAGTTAGTTTATCTGTATGTATGCCATATTTCTGTGTATATTAATACCACTTTACTTGAGGTCAAAGAATGTATTTGTTACACTGTCATAATGTGGTAATGACAGCAAGTCTTATCTATGATATCTTAATGACAAATACAAATGTTACCACTTTACTTGAGGTCAAAATATGTATTCGTTACACTGTCATAATGTTGTCATGACAACAAGTCTTATCCATGATATCTTAATGACAAATACAATTGGTACCACTTTACTTGAGGTCAAAATATGTATTAGTTACACTGTCATAATGTTGTCATGACAGCAAGTCTTATCTATGATAGCTTAATGACAAATACAATTATTGATCATATAATCAATAATATAGTGAGAGTAGAGGGAGGCAGGCCAGTACAGCCTCATCAATGTTTTCATTTGTTTCCTTTTGTATGCATCCTGTCCCAGAACTGCTTGTTACTAACCTAGCTCTGGGGAGTTTAATCCCCGGAGTCCTTATGTTTCTTCCCTGCAATGTCCAGCCGCGTCCTGCTGCATCCGCCGCATCCACCCATGCTCTGCAGCGCCACGTTACATCCCGCAACGTCCTGCTGTGATGTTCATACGCACAGAGTAGTCAGGATCCGGTATAGGAGATTGCACTACTCAGTATGACATGATGTGCCCTGCTATGACATGAACTACAACGACTACCTTCAAAGTCACTGTTCCACTATCTTTAATGTGACTATTACCGCCACTGTTCATCACACCCCCAACCGGCCCCGTCAGACACCGCCTACCAAGAGTCTGGGTCTGCTGAGGTTTCTTCCTAAAAGGGAGTTTTTCCTCGCCACTGTCGCAATAGCTACTGCTAATGCTTGCTCTTGAGGGAATTACTGTAATTGTTGGGGCTTTGTAAATTATAGAGTGTGGTCTACTCTATCTCTAAAGAGTCTCGAGATAACTCTGTTATGATTTGTTACTATAAATACAATTGAATTGACAATTGGCACCACTTGAGGTCAAAGAATGTATTAGTTACACTGTCATAATGTTGTCATGACAGCAAGTCTTATCTATGATATCTTAATGACAAATACAATTGGCACCACTTGAGGTCAAAGAATGTATTAGTTACACTGTCATAATGTTGTCATGACAGCAAGTCTTATCTATGATATCTTAATGACAAATACAATTGGTACCACTTTACTTGAGGTCAAAGAATGTTTTCGTTACACTGTCAGAATGTTGTCATGATAGCAAGTCTTATCTATGATATCTTAATGACAAATACAATTGGTACCACTTTACTTGAGGTCAAAATATGTATTAGTTACACTGTAATAATGTTGTCAATTTATTACAGTTTATTGTTGTCAGTTTTGTGAAATTTCCTGTCAGACATCTATCTGAAAAAGTGCTAGAATTGGTCTCTAATCTTGCACATCTAATTATAATGATCATTAGGTCAAAATGTCATGAATACAAAAAGAGGTGAATTTCTGTTTATGTCAAGTTGTCATGACAAAGACATCCCACACTAATTTAATGTCAACTTGTCATGACAAAAGACAAGTTCTGGTAATGACACTTTGATTAATGTCAAGGTGTCATAATCAAGACAAATTTAATGTCAAGTTGTCATGACCAAGACAACTTCTGGTAATATCACTTTGATTAATGTCAAGTTGTCATAATCAAGACAAGCCAAACAATGTCAACTTGTCATGACAAAAACCGAATGACACTTAATGACAGAAGTCATAAACGTTTATGACTTGTTTATAAGGTTTATGACACATTCATGACAGTGCCATGTCATGGTTATGTCGGTACTGTCAAGTAAAGTGTTACCCAGTATTTAAAAAAAATTATACATTTAATGGCATATTCATTTATTTATCAAGTCATTCATATTTTTTTAAATGTTGGCAGCATTCATTCTCCATTGGTAAAAAATAAATAAATAGATTCCAACCTGGGGGTTTGTTTACATCCTACTTGATTGTCTAGCTGCTAATGATTCTTGCCCTTTGTGACAGTGTTTTAGCGATGTAGTCATTACTTTGGTGAGTACAATGGTATTATTCCATAAGAACCAATGCCTAGGGGTACAGAAATAATACCCAAGTTATAATAAACTACAGTTTTCCTTTTGAATACAAGACTTCTGAAATTGGTTTACAGAAAACCATGAAATCAAAAACAACAAGTGAAAGTAATCCATGTCAATGTACACCCAAAAGTTTCAAATAGGAGGATATGTACTGTAGAGAATACAAAGAGATACAAGATTGACTTTCCAAAGCCCACTGAGGAAAATAATTTTTTCGTTTGAAAAAAGCCAAGGACAAGGTGCCTGGGTAGCTCACCTGGTAGAGCGCGCGCCCATATATAGAGGTGTTACCAAATACGATAATCATTCCTTCATTAATTGCTTAAATGTGACATAAATGATATGAATTGATAAAGTGATCTTAACGTGATTTTAAAGTTATTTTTAATTGTTTTTTGTATTTATGTATTTATTTATTTAGTTCTGTATAATTTTCTCTTTTTATTTCCCCTAACTAATTTATCTCTGTTTTAATTTTTTTTATTTTCTATTTAATTATGCAAATAAGTGCACTTTCATTCATTCAAAGTGTGTTATGAGTTTTTTTTTCAGTGATCTGGGTTGTTATTTTCTATTTAAAAAAAAATTATTCTCCTCTGGTAGAAAAGGGCATCATCTGACATACAAGGGTCTGAAGGACAAAACACAGAATACTCAAAAGAATAGGATTCCACTTGACCTGTGTCTCTTGGCCCATATAATAATAAAGCATCCAAGCTTCATCAAACCAGTGCAGCATGGAAGATGGATTGGTGTGGAAAGATATTTGGTTCATTTCAAGCAATTCACTGCCAATTCACAGGTATCCAGAAAGAGAGCCAGACTAACCATCGGATGGCAAGCTGAGAAATTCCCATCGGAGCAAGAAATTCACACTCACACATTTACTCTTGATTGCCCTCAGTCATCCATGCGAGAGCAAATGCACACTACACAAACTACACACACACACACACACACACACACACACACACGCACACACACATTGCACTTGTTCCTCCGGGGGCGCCACGGACCTGAAGGTATTGAGGAAGCACATGCATACACACTCCCCCCACCTACACAATGGTACCTCTAGACTGTGGGGGAGGCTGTCTGACAATCTGGTTGGGTGTTAGGGGTGGCAAGGGCTTTGCAGTGATTGTTCATTTGTCTTGAGAGTAGCGCAATGCCTATAATCTCAGCTGAACCTGTTGAATAAGTCTGGTTCAATGTCAAACCCACTGAAACAAGACATCCGTAACTTCCGTATTCTTTTATTTTTAAAACAAAAGTATATTAGTCATCTTAGTTTAAAACCCTCTAGAATATGGGATATGCTGTATGTGCAGGTAGACACAGTGAACTTACCTAAAGTAGACCATAAAGCTGGACAACTGCAGAAGCTTTTAGCAAGACACTAAAAACTGAAGTAGGAGCTCTTCTCATACCTTCAAGCAGTGTCTCCTGTCAGAAGTACTAAATGGCCACTTCTTCCACTTGTGATCAGACCAAATTTGACACCAAGGGCACTGGATTCACTTGAGAAGTGGGGGAGCCAAATATCTGTACGTAAAATTTGGTCTGAAGAAATGTAACTGCCACCTCACTAATGGCTAAAACTATAAACCAACATAAACCACCATGTTCTGAACAGGCACAGTACAAACTAGCACTAACAAAAGTAACATTTGTATTGGGAAATGTGGGCTGTTACTACACACTCTGGCCAGAGCCGTGCTGTGCATCCAGCAACAATTGCATCCAGTGAGCACAGCGGCACAGAATAAAATGAGAGTGTATCTGTAGACGTGCAAGTAAAAAACATTTCTGACACTCTCCAGTCTATACACACACTGGGTGGACGGGAATGTTACAAAAGAGGGGCATTTGCGGGGATGCAGGGATTTGCGGAAAGAAAGTGGGACAGGGCCGTGAAGCGGAGAGGTCAATGGCCCGTCGGCCTATCTACTTCCTGCGCCCATGTGTGGTTTTATTTCTGCTTGTTGTCGTATGCGTTTTGCTAAATTTGATCCATGAGCTAATATAGTGATGGACAAATGAAGCATCATGAAGCTTCGTGAAACCTTTCCTTTATTATTACTGAGCCCACAAGATGGCACTCTCTGTTCAACAAAGGGCTGAAAGCACACTGAATTGACATTCCTTGAGCCTTTTTCTTTAAACAATGAGCGTCATCTAGTGGGCTCCGGAAATAAAGAAAATGGTTCACGAAGCTTCACGTACCTTCATTTGGCCATCACTAGCTAATAATAAAGCTAGGGGCGGCTGTGGCTCAGTCGGAAGGTTGGTGGTTCGATCCCTGGCCCCCATGTCGAAGTGTCCTTGGGCAAGACACTGAACCCTGAGTTGTCCCCGATGCTGCGCATCGGAGTGTAAATGTGTGTGAATGTTTATCTGATGAGCAGGTGGCACCTTGTACGGCAGCCTTGGCCACAGCGTATGAATGTGTGTGAATGGTGAATGGTTCCCGTACTATGTAAAAGCGCTTTGAGTAGTTGTTAAGACTAGAAAGTAAGACATGATCTGCCGTCTGCAGTTATTTTGAAGATCGCTGAGTACAGTTGTGTAAGTGTGACCTTGTGTGCCAGCCTTGTGTCCACATGATCTAGTGAAATGATGACTGTTATCACGCTCACTGTTGTAGACTTGATGGGTGTGTCACTGTGCTCTATAACAGAAAACTGGCCACTAAATAACTCAATGTCAGCTCCACATCCTGGAAGATGTGCCATCGGAGGACTGAAGGGGTTACACAGAGCCACAATTACTGTCCTGAAACATACATAGAGAGGGGTTAAACCGTTTTGTGAGGTATAATGGTGTCAAAAGCTTTTATCCAGTTGTATGATTTTACAATCCTTTTGCCATTTTGTTCACAGTAGGATGTCTGAGAAATGATTCTGAGGTGTAAGGAGGCTGGACATTTTTAACATATGTTTTGTTTCTTGTGTTCCTAATGGGAATGTTTGAGGACATTTCAAGCACAGTACAGTATGTTAAAAGGTCAGTTTACAAGTTTTTAAGATTTTCTTGCCTGCACCCCAATACAAAGGAGGTGATTTTTTCCCTCAGACCATTAGAAACCTGAATTGAGAATAGTTTTCCTCCATTTGCATGCACAACCTCTTTGCTGGAAAAGCATCAGGGTTTAGGTAGATGCTCAAATATCCACCACTTTCCCTTGCTCTGACCTGTTTTATATTTTTTTTATTGTCACGCCTTTGTTTGCAGCACACATGAAGCCTGTAACTGACTAGAAATATTATTTACTTTAGTTAATTAACAACTCACAGTGATGTATTACAATGAACTGTATGAACTAAAAACTGCCTTCCAAAGACTGGAAGGATTTGACAAATGTACATCTGACACAGGCAACATTATCCTCAGATTGGCCTCAGTGTTAGTACGATCTGTAATCCTTTTCCCATGTCTATCATCTATCGTCCTCCCTGCTCGATCTCTTTGAATTGTTCTCCCAATGATCGCTTTGTGGCTCACTGTCAATTATCAGAGATACTGTCAGAAAAGAACATGGAAGTTATTTGCTTTGCGGAACATGAGCAGGGAAAATGCTCACTGAAATGTGAGGGGTTGGGATTGATGGGGAGGGCAATTATGGCAGGGCAGGTGCTGGGCTAGCATTAGTCATGGTTTGAGTACAGTAAATAGTGTGGCTTGACATATAAATATTATGGACAAGACAGAGGGATGGTTGAAGCAGGAGTTTATAGAATGAAATGAGATTAATGGAATAAGAGGAGAAATAGGAAAAAAGATTGAAGTATAATAGAGGGAGGACAGACCGTAAAGATAAATGGAATAAGAGCTAAAGTGGAAATAAAAGTTTACATTGGTTTCTGTGAAATCTTTTTTACTACATATTAATAAGTGAGATGACAAAGATGACAAATGTGATTACATTATTATTATTTTAGTTTTTTTACAATTTTAAATGAAACAACCTCGTGGACTTTGAAATGAAAGAACATGACAGTAGCATCATTTCTTATGTCTTTTTTTTCCTGAACCAGGATTTCAAGTACTTGTAGGCGCTGCTGAGCCACATTCCTCCTTTTTTGCTCCGTTTTCATCCTCAACCACTTCTATGACTTTAAGTTTCTCTCCAGTGGCACACCCTGGATGCAGACAGAAACCTCATTTTAGAAACAAATTTACCTCCTTACCAGATTTATCACTTTTACTAAGAAAATGTATGAAGTGATTGGCATCTGTACATCAACAGTCTCTTGCAGACATCTACCTTTTCCTTGCTCTGTTATTTGCTTTGGTTGCTAGGACACTGTGATGAAACTGCAAAGCCTCCATAGTGGGCTTCTCAATAAATATGTGTGTGTCTACAGCCAGCCATCTACTGTGCTGTGTCATGTCTTTGCTGTGGCTGGTTGGAGAGAAGTGTGAAATGTCACATCCACACGCTGCCCACTCATGCAGAGAACACTGCTGTCATGTCGTTTCAACTGGAGGAAAGGGGATACACACTGTTTAGGTGTGTGCGTGTGTCTTGTAGTGGATGGATGTGATTGAGGCACTCTGGTGTCTGAACTGCTGGACTGTATTATTATACCTTCAATCTGCTGTCCAGCTCCACTTGTAATAACAGATGTGGTGCTGCCTTTGTCGCTGTGTGTTCATCTCTGTCTTCATCTGTCTCAATGATTCATGAACGGCAGCGTGTCTGCATCTTTTTCATCCCCTTGTTGTGTCTTTCCTCTTTTGCCTCTCTCTTTCCTGGTATATTGTATTTTCCTTGACAAAAAAATACAAATCTTCTAGATGTTGGTATTCGTCAATGAAAACTATTAAGAAAAATATTTAAATCAATTTTTTCCCATGACAAAAACAAGACAGCAAAGCAAATAAAGTAACCTTTGTTAACAGAAATAATGAAGTAATTAATGAGGTACCAAGCTTTACAGCACAAATAGAATGCTCCAAAAATCAGGGTGTGAACTGCATTTTAGAAGTAAAAAAAAAGAAGAAACAAAATCTAAACAACAGGATGCAAAATGGCACAATCAAAGACATGTCTCTGTTTTTCCAGTTTTACTTTCATACAACACCATACTGCTGTGTTCCACCACCAGCTGTTATCCAATTATTTGCTTTTCAAAAAGAGTTGAAACAAAGCAAAATCCTAATCCCATTCGCCTCTGTGGTCGGAGGCAGCAGGCTTCTCATTTTCACTGCACTCATTAGAAGGAATACATTTAGCTTTGTAAAAGTAAATTTGAGTCGATCACAGCCGTATTTATCCTCCTTCACCTCGGAGCCAGAGACTCACAGCAGTAGAGCACAGCTCTAATGAAACAATTAATTAGAAACATGATAGACTTTAATTGGAGCTTTGAAGTTTACTTTTTCCTTTGTTGCACGGCCTTTTATGTCACAACATGTCCGCTTGCTGGGAGCTGATAGAATTTGCATTTGTATCCCAGCAAAGACTAACTAATCAAAGATAAGTATATAAAATACTTAGGACAATATAATACAACTGCAGCTTTCTGGTCTAATCTACTCCCTTTTTATCCCCATCCATCAGATTGATTCGTTTGGGTTCATGCACTTGAAACTCCAGATATAAAACTTAAAAAAACACAACACAAGAATAAACGCATTTATAAAGAAATGAAACGCTACTTCTCTTCAAAACAATGTGCACTCCAGAGTCCTTTCAGCTCTGCAATTGTGGTCCTGGGGCATAGCGTGCTCTCAGTGAAAAATAACCCAAGAAGAGCACATTCTCAACTCAGCTATTTCAGCAGCCCAATGCATCCACATTAAGTTTTATCAAGAAGGCCCTGTACATTCCAATCAGGTGCATTTCAGTGGCCAAAGCAAAGTATTGTATACCTCGGTATCAGAGATCTAGTCAAAGTTAATTTGGATCCATTATTGAATAAATTCTCTTGTGATGTTAATAGATGGGCGACTCTCAATCTCTCAATAGCTGGGAAGGTCAATGTTATTTTTGTATTCCCAAGATGAATTATCCAATCTCTTTCCCTGGAGGTCATATTTTAAATGATTCGATAGGATAACAAAGTAATTTATATGGAATGGTACAAAAAAAATACATTTTAATAAATTACAAAGACTGATGTTGCAAATTGTTTGTACAGTATTATGTGAAATTGTAAATGAAGAGCATTTTGCAATATGCTTTATGTTTGTCTAATACTAACAACTTCAAAGAAGCATTGTATTTTCATCAGGATTACAACTGTAGTTGCTCTGGATCTGCACCACAGACGGTAAATAAAGATGGCGGCGTGTCTCCACTTTCTCCCACTGTACAAAAGCCAAAAAATCGTGAATATGGAAGCTGCAATATTGTGCTGGTGACATCATTTGGAGTCAGAGTGTGCGCAGTAGTGATTGCAGTGTGCAGTGTGTGCGTCACAGAGAGATACCGCAGGTCTTTCCTGCCTGCTGCTGTCAGACTCTACAATCAGCACTGCTCCCAGTAGACCACATGGACAAAACACACACGCCAGGGCTGATAAAACGTGCGATGTGACCGTGCAATTAGTGTAAATACATTTTACTGTTTTACTTAATGTTACTATTTAAAGATGCAGTAGGTAAGTCTTATAAAACTAACTTTCTGTCATATTTGCTGAAACTGACCCTATGATCCAGTAGAACTACATGAATTATGTAGACAGCTCCTCTGGCACCTCCTACAGCCTGTAGTGCCATTGGCAAAATTCCACCGCTCCCGGTCGATTTTCTCCAATAAGGGCCACAGGGGGTGTCTATCTGCCTGTCAATCACTGCTCAGGCACACGCATATACAGCGTTCTCCCCTCCCCCCTCCCCGCGCACGAGCTGCAGAAAAGTTTTCCAAAACTCTGTGAATAATGGAATGGCTTTTCAGAGGTGGCGTGGCTGCAGGATTTTAAAGATCTGAAGAAAGATGCAGAGCCACATTTCCTCTCAACAGGTAACATTATTACCATGAATGATTTATCTTTCACTTGGTTATTAGTAGTCAAAAGTCCACAAAGCTACGTTGGTGAGGATGATAGTAACGTTAGCACAGTGGTCGGTCTGATGTGAGGCTGAAATGGCTAACGGTAGCCTGCTAGTTAGCATCGTTTTACTGTTGGTGAGTAAAGTTAACGTTGTGTTAGTGTTTAGTTATTGAAGATGTTGTCTGTCTGACATGCCGGCCGGCAGTTCTGTCAAACACCGTTGTGTGGGAGGGGCTTAGGAGACGGTTTGGGGCTGCAGCAGAAAGGGAGGAGGGACTGAGAAGTTGTCGATGTTCAAATTTTTTGGCAAAGTCTTGGCTCTTCACAATCTTACCTACTGCAGCTTTAATATTTACTCTCTTTAATTAGTGTGTGTTGATGTGTGTCCTCTACTTTCCTTTTATCCCTTGCTGCTGCAACAGTGTGAATTTCCCCATTTGTGGGATTAATAAAGGATTTTAAATATCAAGGTATTGAGTATCAAGGTCCCGCCCTCAATCGCAAGCACAATTACAGCTGTCAATCATGATGTTACACACCCTCTGCATCAAATAACTAATTAAAACAAAATGATAACAGGAAAATGTACACTTGGCTTCCCTTTTGGGTAGCGATGGCCAAATAAAGCTTCATGAAGCTTCATGAACCATTTTCTTTACTTTCTGAGCCCACTAGATGGCACGCTCTGTTTAACAGAGGGTTGAAAGCACACTGAATTGCAATTCCTTGAGCCTTTTTCTTTTAACCAAGTGCGCCATCTAGTGGGCTCAGAAAACAAACAAACAAATGGTTCACAAAGTTTCATGAAGCTTCATTTGGCCATCACTACTTTTGGGGAGCTGAAATGTCGTCCATCCTAATACAGTCTATACTCTCACACATTTTTTACAGTACCTGTATTCAAGGAGTTTAATATATAATGTTTAGGAATAAGCCACTACAGAATAAGTTAAGCATTTCTTCATGATATTTAGTAAGTAAGTAAGTAAGTAAGTAAGTAATTTATTTGATATAGCACCTTTCCCAGACATAGTCACAAAGTGCTTCACACAAAAGACATTTGATTAAAAAACATTAAAATCCAAAAAAGAAAATAAACAAGCAACAATAAATGCAGTTTGAGTGAGGGTTCAAAAAACCCCAAAATTACAAACATGAGACAAAAGCCATTTGGAACAAGTATGTTTTCAAATGCTTTCTAAAAGCGTCAACCGAGATTGCAGAACGTAAGTTAACAGGAAGAGCGTTCCACAAGGTCGGAGCTACCACTTCAAAAGAACGGTCACCTTTAGTCTTTAAACGAGTGCGAGGGACCACCAGTAGTCCCTGGTTAGAGGACCTGAGTGACCTGGTAGTGATGTACGGCTGGAGCAGGTCAGAGATATACGCAGGCGCCTGACCATGCAATGCTTTATATGTCAGAACTAGAACCTTAAATTGGATCCTGAACTTTATTGGAAGCCAATGTAACATGGATAACACAGGAGTGATGTGTGACATTCTGTTAGACCTGGTCGACAGCCTAGCAGCTGAATTTTCCACTGGTTGCAGACGTTCCTGGGATGACTTGCTAAGACAGGTGAAAATAGAGTTACAGTAATCAAGTCGTGATGAAACAAAACCATGAATGATCATCTCAAGTTCCCTTTGTGATACCATGGTCCTGAGTTTAGCAATGTTTCTCAATTGGAAAAAACATGTACGGGACAGAGACCTGACATGTTGTTCAAGAAACATATTCTGATCAAATATAACACCAAGGTTTCTAAGATTGGACTGTACCACTGAAGAAAGGGACCCCAGAAGATTAATAACTTTGGAGGCTGTAGTATCCGGATCGACAATAAGGACTTCGGTCTTAGCCTCATTAAGCTGCAAGAAATTGTTTGCCAACCAATCCTCAATGGAGGACAAGCAATTAAGCAATGCAGTCACTTTGTTGATTTCCTCCGGCTTAAAAGAGACATACAGCTGGATATCATCAGCGTAGAAATGATAACTTATATCTCCAAATTGCCTAATTAAGTGGCCTAGGGGAAGCATATACAATGTAAATAAAATTGGACCCAACACAGAGCCCTGTGGCACCCCCACAGGATGGAGCCGCGTTTTCAGAGGAATAGGGGCCTAGTGACACTGAATAGGTTCTATCTGTGAGATAGGAGGTGAACCAGTCCAAGGCGCTCCCAGAGATCCCAACCCAGTGCTTAAGTCTGTCAAGTAAAATGGAGTGATCCACAGTATCGAACGCTGCGCTAAGGTCCAACAGTACCAGAACAGAACATTTCCCCGCATCAGAAGACATCATTAGATCATTAGATACTCTAAGAAGAGCGGTTTCTGTAGAGTGTTTCTGACGGAAGCCCGATTGAAATGGGTCTAGGATATTATGAGTGGTTAAAACAGCAGAGAGTTGATTAGCTACAACCTTTTCTAAAATTTTGGAGATAAAAGGCGTCTTGGAGATTGGCCTATAGTTTGCGGGAATTGAGGGATCCAGATTTGTTTTCTTTAAAAGTGGCTGAACCACTGCATGTTTAAAATACAATGGGACACAACCGGTTTGAAGAGAGTGGTTGATTATAGAAAGTAAACAAGTACTAACAGACCCGAGGACATTTTTTAAGAAGGGAAGTAGGTATAACATCTACCGGGCTCGAGGAAGGCTTCATACTGTTCACCAAGTCAGTGAGTTCTAACAGAGAAATAGGAGCAAAACAGTTCAAAGTTAATGGCCGAGTGAAATGAACTGAAGAACACGCCATAACAGTGGGGATGATGCTATTCTTGACATCTCTGATCTTATTTTCAAAGAATAAGAGAAAGTCACTGCAGTCATTATTCGAAAAGACTGGCACTTCAGGAGGAGAGGGATTTACAAGATTGTTAACGGTGTCAAAAAGGATTTTGGGATTACGCTTGCTAGAAGCAATAAGGTTAGTAAAGTATGATGTTCTTGCCACCTTAACCATGTTATTATATTCAAGCAATAGGTCTTTGTGATGGATCCGGTGTACCTGAAGCTTGCTGTTTTTCCACTGTCGTTCAGCCCTCCGACATAAACGTTGTAAAGAGCGAGTGGAGTCGTTTAACCATGGGGATGAATTAACAAAAGGGACAAGTCGCACTTTACTTGGAGCCACGTTATCCAAAAGTGTTGAGCAATAAGTGTTGAATGAGTTTACCAGACCATTAATGTCAGTATTATAAGACAACACTGCACTTTGGTCAAATGCAGCAGAAAACCTTTCCGCTGAAAGGCGGTTTAATATGCGAGACTTGCTTAGACGTTTACTGGGCTGTAAATCCAAATTAAAAGACAGGTTGAAGAAAATGCAGTCATGGTCAGTGACATGCAGCTCCTCAGTGCAGATAGAGTCAAGATTAAGACCAAGTGTAAAAAACAAGGTCCAAGGTGTGACCCCCCAACATGTGTGGGACCAGACACATGTTGGATAAAAATTAAAAGATTCAGTGATATTAAGAAAATCTACGGCAAAAGTGCAGGAATTGTCATCAACATGAATGTTAAAATCACCAACCATAACCACTTTTTCGAAACCAATTAAAGAGGACAGAAGATCACTGAATTCAGAAATAAAAGAACTGTTTGAACCAGGGGGGTCGGTAAATTAAAACACAATAAAAAGGATTAGAACTACCGACTTTGGTCACCTGTAGTTCGAATGTGGAAAACACCCCACAGGTTACTGTCCGACATAGAAAGTGTTTTTTGTACACCACCGCGAGCCCTCCTCCCCCTGCCCGAGATCCTTGGAGTACTGATAAAATGACAGTCTGGAGGACAAAGTTCAATTAGAGTCCCAAATTCCATACTTCTCTGCCAAGTCTCAGTTAAGAATAAAAAGTCTAGGCATTTTTCAATGAATAAATCATTCAGGATAAAAGACTTATTGGTGATGGAACGAGCATTTATCATTTAGAAGTTGAGGTGGTAAATTGGTGCTTTATTTGTTAGGTTTGGGTTACTTTAGGAACTCCTGGCTAGTTTTTAGATAGACATGTGCACGCATTTGTCAGTCTACAATGGCGGACCCAAATGCACGACTCAGGAAACAAGGATAAAGGTGATCGGTTTATTGCTCCCATAACAATGCAAGCAACGGTACAGATCCAACAGGCAGGCAAATGTGGTCGAAGATACAGGCAATAGGTCAGTTTACACGGGGAAACAAAACAAGGGAACGCTGGAAAGTGAGTCAACATGGAGCTACAACAATCTGGCAGAGAACAAGTGAACACAGGTGAGTATATATACACGGGGGAGGGGAAGACAACCAGACACAGGTGAATAACATTAGGGCGGAGACAGGTAATCAAAAACGGCGGGAAACAAACAAAGGCAGGAAGACAAGTGAAGTGAATGAAGACACACAGTGGATGCAAAATAAAACAGGAAGTTCATGAAAACAAACAGAAAACACAATAAGAGCGGAGGCAGACGTGACAGCATTAGAGATTCCCTGAACACGTTTGTAGCCTCCGATATGGATTTGCGATCATAAATGAGCAACATCTGCCGATCAGGGCCTATGCCGAGCATTTTTGTGTTGTTTTGTTTAGTTATAGCCACTGATATAGCTGTGTAAAGTATTGGCCAGTTTGCCTGTTTGTAGTGTATTGGGATCTCCACAAGGTGGAAGTGTAACCAGCTATACAAAGGTGTGTCGCGTGTAGTAGACCTAGTCAGTCTTGTTTCTTATACCCTTTTCCTACCACAAATTAGCCCATATATGTGAGTTGCTGCTAATGAAAGATATCCTCCTTTCCTATTGCAAGTAGACAAGTATGCGTTTCTTTTGGTGCGTCACATTCAAAGTCAAGAATGGGCAGAAAACGGGTGTTGTTACCTTTTCCTGCTACAGCTTACAGGGCAAAAAACTGCATACTCTACTGCACCGTTCTTAAACATCCACGTGCTGTGTATCCATTTGATATCTTCGCTACTCTCCTCTGCTCCGACCGCTCGTTCTGTAGCCACTGACCAGCAAAGAAAACTTGGCTGTCTATTCCAGGATTTCAAAACAGACCATAATGGCGGCTCGTTTGGAATATTATCTCTTATTTTACAAAATGTGTTTCTGAAAAATATTATGCAAGAAATAGGCTATGCAGTTGCTGAATTTGTCTTCATTTTCTTTCTTTTTTGGCATTTTTAGGCCTTTATTGAGAGGACAGCTGAAGAAATGAAAGGGGAGAGAGAGGGGGAATGACATACAGCATGGGTCACCAAACTAAGGCCCTTTGACAGGCCCCCCGCCCCTCTGCCCCCCACTACCCCAAAAGTCTTCATGGCCAATTTTTTTTTAAATTGCTTTTTGGAAAATAATAACATGTGATCTGTTATTTTTTTATTTTTTCTTTTAAAAATTGACATTTAGTTATAAAATGAACTATAATATTTGCTGAATTTTCGTCACCCGACATGCTCGAGATCAAGCAATGTCAGACAGCGCATGCGCGTTGTCACACGCACGCAACTGTCAATGTTCAGGACAGCAAAATGGCTAGCATTAAACGAAAAGTTGATAGAGAGTGCCGAGTTTTCAAAGAACAGTGGACCAACGATAATTTTTTTGTTCAGTGTAAGGACCGTGCAGTTTGTATTATATGTAAAGAAAGTGTGGCGGTTTTCAAGGAATATAATCTGCGTCGTCACCACGAAACCCGCCACAATGAGTATACTAGCCTGCGTGGGCAAGCAAGAGAAGACAGGATTCGGAGGATGAAAGGCGGACTGGCTGCACAACAGAATGTATTCCTTCGCCAAACTCAGGTCAACCAGGCTGCTGTCCGAGATAGCTATAAGGTAGCTCACCTATTAGCCACCCATGGAAAGCCGTTTACTGATGGGGACTTTGTTAAAGAATGCATGGTTGCTGTGGCCGAGGAGGTGTGTCCCGACAAGAAGGATGCGCTCAACGCGGTGAGTCTCTCCGCACCTACTATGACCAGGCGAATCGAAGATTTGGGGGACGTGTATAACCAGCTGAAGAAGAAAGCGTCAGAATTCAAGTTTTTTGCTTTGGCCATGGATGAGAGCAATGACGTGCAAGACACAGCACAACTGCTCATTTTTATTCGTGGAGTTAGTGCAAGCTTTGAAGTGTCTGAGGAGCTGGCAGCTCTAAAAAGTCTTAAAGGTACTACGACAGGAGAGGATATTTTTGTCCAAGTGTGCAAAACAATGGAAGAGTTGGATCCACACTGATCTAAATTGGCCAGCATCACTACGGATGGCGCACCTAGTATGGTTGGCACAACAAGGGGGCTAGTAGGGCGCTTGAACAGCGAATTCGAGGAACGAGGTCTCACCCCGCCACTACAAGTCCACTGTCTGATTCACCAGCAAGCACTATGCTGCAAAGTTTTGAAATGGGCGTCTGTCATGAATGTGGTTGTGCACTGTGTCAACTACATCCGAAAACATGGGCTGAAACACAGACAGTTCCAGGCCTTTCTCTCAGAGCTTGAGTCTGCCTACGAGGATGTGCTGTACTACACAGAAGTACGCTGGTTAAGCCGAGGCAGAGTGTTGCGCCGTTTCTATGACCTGCTACCCGAAATCAACACCTTCCTGCAGTCTAAAGGTGAAACGGTACGAGAGCTGACCGAGCCAGAATGGAAATGACCTCGCGTTTTTAACTGATGTGACTGAAATGTTGAACCAACTTAACGTGCAGCTCCAAGGCAAAGGGAAGCTAATCAGTGACATGCATTCCCACATCAAAGCGTTCAAGGTCAAACTAGTGCTGCTTGTGAGACAGGTCCAAAAGCTGGACTTCACGCATCTCCCTGCCACCCAAAGCTACTGCGCTGAGAAACCAGCTGTCCCGTTCCCAGTCGAAAAGTGCAAGGATGCACTGGAAATGTTGCAGGGAGAGTTCAGTGCGCGGTTCCGTGAGCTTCATGTCAACGGTAAAGGAATACGCTTGTTCCAGAACCCCTTTGCTGCCGACATAAATGATGCCCTTCCCTCTCTCAGTTTGAACTAGCAGAGTTGCAGAATTGTGATATCCTTAAAGACGCGTTCAAGCCTGACAGTCTCATTGAGTTCTATGCTGCGCTCCCAGAGGAAACCTACCCAAAGATCAAACAGCATGCAATGAAGATGTCCACAGTTTTTGGCAGCACCTACATCTGTGAGCAAACCTTTTCCCGCATGAAGCAAACCAAGAATCCAACAAGGAACAGACTCACAGATAAACACTTGCATCAGACCTTGAGACTGGCTACCATTAGACTGCAACCAGACATTGAACTTCTCACCAGCAAGAAGCAAGCACACAGTTCACACTGATACAGTAAGCACACTGATTTTAACAATGACTGATTTTAATTATAAATATTAAATATGCAGTAAGGTTCATTTATTAAACATTAGTTACGCTACATACAATACGCTATATGTATATGAGTACTGTCATAGCAAAAAAAAACGAGCCGACACGGAGCTGCTGCAGCTAATGCCCAGAGCTCCCACTCAGCTAAAACGGCAGTTATGGGGGCATAAGATAAATAAAGAGTGCCTTTGTGCCTCTTAACAGACAAAAAAAATGCAATTAAAATGTCTGTGCAACATGAACAGGGCCCTTACATGACAACAAGATGCATTTTCTACTCAGACATTGTTTAAATTCACCTACCCTGTTAGCTGCTAGCTGCTGTCTGGAATGAGTGAGTGTTCAGCCTGGCTTCGGTAATAATCAGTGTAATAATCAGTGTTTTTGCTACATATTTTGTAAAATTATGTCACAGAGAAAAGCAGACAGCAGCATGTCTTGCCATTTACTGAATATGGTGCTTCTTGTGTTCAATCTGTCATCCCTCCATCATGCCAAGGCTCCAGAAGGCACCCTGAAGTGAGGAGAGGAGACTGCTGTTGCTGACCCCATCCCAACGACAGCACATTTCATCAAGTACAAATCCAGCTCACCTACATATACTACTGATTTTGATTACCATTATTCTGTATTATTGCAGCCCAGTCTAATGCCAGGTCGTTATATAGTCACGTAATTGTAATCTATTAAGTCGTGTACAGGTTACGTAAATGCCGTTTTTTTGTGTGGCGATTACGAAATGCATTTTTTTGAAAGCAATGCATTTTAATGGGAAGCATATTTCGTGATTCCAGAACGAAAGCGAGTAGCGAGTAGTTGATAAGTTCAAAAGTCGTTGCATATACACGAAAAAAACGTCAAAATCGTAACCTGTACACAAAATTATGAATCAAAATAACGTGACTATTACACGACCTGGCGTGAGACCGGGTTGATTATTGTTGTGCTTTAGTTTTGAGCCTACTGCTCATTTCATTTTCACCTTGACCTAAAAAACTGTTTACTGAACATGCTCACCTGGATAGGCATAAGAGCTGGCTAGTTGTTCTATTACTCATGTTAAATGTTCTATTACTCATGTACTCTTGTTAAATGTTCTATTACTCATGTGTAATTTCAATGTTTTTTTAATTAATTAATTAATTTAATTTATAGGCCTATTTATTTGACCTTTATTAAGTGCTGCACACAATTATTATTATTATTATTATTATTATTATTATTATTATTATTATTATTATTATTATTATTATATTAATATCAACAGGCCTACCTATAATTTATAATATTTCCCTCACCTTTGCCAGTGTCAATCACCTCAACTAGGCAGATGTTTCTTACCTTGACAGCTTTGATGTTATTTTTATTAGAAAATAAATAAATGAAATATCTGTGGTATTTCAAATTTAAACAAAGTTTTAAGACTTGATTACTACTTTTGCAAACCACTAGTAAAGATAAACAAATATATGCCAGGAATCAAGTGTTGATATAGTAGTGTGGATATAGTAGTGGGGATGACTGTGCCAGGCTAGTAATCTCTGCTACACAATGAGGCCTGCTGGTGGTCATTTTGGTCTGGGTCATACAATTCTGTTGTATAGCTGACCTGGCCCCCCCCCCCCCCCCATCACAGTCAGGAACGATAATGTGGCCCCCAGAGAAAAAAGTTTGGTGACCCCTGACATACAGCAAAGGGCTGCAGGTCAGAGTTGAACCTGGGCCTGCTGGTCCCTTCGTGAGTTTTTAAGAGGTAGAAGCCCTGCTTTTCCAAAGTCCCCGCAAGGCTACCAGAATGCATTGCACTGCTGCTCCTATAGAAATGAATAGGCGTGGAAATGACAGTGGAAACACTCCCCAGACAGGAGGGTGGTCTCTACGGTGTTTAAGTGAGCATCATGCTGCGATAACAGTTAACAATAGGCACCATAACGACAACTTGTGTTACTATCTGGCCTTTTCAGCCTTTTTTCTCACTCTTCACTTTGAGCTCAAACTTGCCATGCTCCCCTGGGTGACGACTCTCCAACGTGCAGCTCCTTGGCCATAAAGGTGGGTGGGAGGCGGCCGCGGGAGGACTTCACTTAACACGAACAGGCAATCAGGCGCAGGCATGCAGTTGTTTCTCTCGGCTGAGTGTTTAAATATATGTACGTAGTAGTTCATCGGCGGCTAGAAGATATTAATGATGAGCACCCGATCATGCATTTTTTGTAAATATTGACCGATAATGATCAGCGGTCAATCAATCCCTAGCACTCACCTTTGCTATTTATGGCTTCAGGTTTCTGGACTGACTGTGTTCAGTGAGTGGGAGAGCAGCAGCAAGTTCAGTCGACCAACCAACCAGAAATGTGAATGAGCCGTGAATGTATGCAACCGTGTTCCCAAAGACCAATCACTAATCAGCGTTTGTTCTGAATTAATTCTTTGTATAAATACAGATTATGGTTCACAAACATTATTACAAATTCAACTAATTGTTCATGAAGCTTAATTTGGACATTACTACTCTGTAACACTCTTGTTCCAGTTTAATTGTGCTGGTTGATCATTTCCGAGGAGAAAGAGGGGCTGGCTGTTAATATTATTGGCTGCCATCCTGTGACTGTAGCTGTATTGGTCCAGTGTTTAGAAGAGGATGATCCTGGGGGTGCAGTGGTTAGTCAAGAGCAGGGGAGTGTGTCCCACTAACTAAGCTTTTACTATGTGTTTGCTGATAAATCAGGATATACCATTTGTGCCAGTATTGGACTTCATGAAGGCATTTTCTAAAAAATATTATTTTGGCAACAAATGTCCTTGTTAAAGTACAATAAACTATGAATTTTTGGGACATGTGTGTCTTTATTTGATACCATACACTAAAAGAAAAGCAGGCAGAAAATGTGGGGAGTGAGAGAGGATGACATGTGACAATGGTCATCAGACAGATTCATACCAGGGAATGCTGCATTTATGTGCACGTGTCTTAGACCAATGGGCCACCATCACGCCTGAGGGGTTCTTCCTGATGATTGACTGTTGGTACAGCGAAGGGTGATGAAGGTTGTTGTTATTCAAAATAACGTTTTCATGCAGTCATGCATACGAGTCATGCAGTGCGGGTTGGGACCAGACAGAATGGAAATAACTCCATAGATATGATTCTAATTTGATCTGGTAGACCAAAGACTTGTTAACATTGTCTGTTTTGACTTCGGTTTGTTGGAATGTGCTCTTACCAAGGTATTTAACTTAATGGCAAATGGTAAATGAAGGTAACTTACAGGCACAATTACAATATTACCTGATTACTGATTTACAAGTGCTTGAAAAACTGAGAGGGGGGGAGGAATAGACTTCTAAAGAAATGGATTTCATTTTGCTATTAGATAGTCATTGACTGCTGTAAATGTAAATGAGATAGAACGCAGGTTTAAGGCACTTACGCATTAGCTTCACTTTTCAGGCCTGGAAGCTTTGTCCATTATTTTTACAGTCTTTTTACTGTCACATGTCAACCTAGCGCAGTGGTGGCCGTGCGCAAGGCCAGATCCAGAATTTCTCATTGGGAGGAAAAAAAGTAGATCGACCAAACAAATAGATGTCAAACAAAATATTTATTGGACCTAAATTCCTCTAACATATTTGCTACATCCGGCAATGGTGTTAACAGCAGTCCAATAAATGCGGTAATGCAGCAGAAGTGTGTGGTTCTCCACACTACACTATACCAGCAGTGTGCTACATTATAAACCTGGCCACACATAATGTCTCTCCCGTGTCTCTTCATTCCTGTCACTTAAAGGCAGGGTTAGTAACTATTTCCAATATACACTTTTTAATATTATATATAATATTGTTTGAAATGGTCTTTACACCCCGACAGCAATAAATAACTTATGGGCTCTGAAAAAGGAGCGTCATCTGTAGCTGCTGTAATCCTGTAAAAACGCCCACTAATCACTGGTTCGTCCACCTGAAAAGAACCAATGAAATGCCTCCTTGCCCCGCTGCGTGTAGTCTACCCCTCCCGTGTTATGATTAACAACATTTTATTTTATTTCATTATATTTTACCACAACAAGTCATGTTTGTTTTAAACATTCGGTATGATAATATTAGGTGTTTGCTTACCGGTGAATGAGAGAATGAGGAGATTCTACTTTAAAATCTTCCTAGCTTTTCAATATTACCAACCCTGTTTTTAAAGTTGTCAAATAAAACACACCATTATGTTGATTCATGGCATTGGCATCATCTTTGTAATCACTATTATGATTTTTTTCCACACATACAGACAAAATCTGTTCTTCTCTCACACAGTCCGTTTGCTTTAATTAATAAATGATAAGGATTACTCTCCAGTCTGTTGGATCTATATAGTGTTATGTCTTGTACAAGAAAACCACCATTAGACCTTGTGCGGTGCTACATCATAGACCGCTTGTATACCCTCAAAATATGAAACTCACAAGAAATACAAACACAATCCAATTACACATTTGCTCATGCATGATTACAGGCACACATGGGGACGTAAATGTCATAAATGTTACATAAGCATCAATATTGTGTTAAATATGGCATGTTATGGTTAATCATTTAGTGTTTTTTTAATGCATGTGATAAACAATTATGATTGTACAGTGATGTGGGAGTTGCTGTGATGAATTGTGATGAGTTTCAATATTGATCAGTGAAAAGATGTAGAAGATTAGTTTCTATTATTCAGTGGAAACATGGTATACATACATATGTTGTTGCTCTTACACTTGTACTCACAGAGACGCAAGTATAGACGTAACACACCCCTACATACTGCCATGTGGACACAGCTAATGTAATAGCCTGGATTGTAGCATCTGTACTGGATACAATGTAGGAACAGTAACATACTGAGAAGATGTGATTGATGTTTAAGTCAAAGCCACTGTGTGTAAGTGTGTAAGTGACAATTCAAATTATTAATAATGGAATTTGTTTTGAACTTTAAGAAAATCTGAAAAACGTCAGTATTGGCCTTATTGTTTACCATTGTTTTTTTTTTAATAGTGGGGTGTTAGCCCGGGTACCAGGAAGACAATGCCAAACAATCCGGAAAACAGCTTGAGTTATACAGTATATATTTATTAGTTTGTCAACTTATTAGATGACAAAACACTGTAAAAGAGCAGTTTGTGATACTACCAGACATGAATTTCAACTCTGGAATGTTACCAAGGCAACAGACATTTCATTTTCTCTCGACGACCGAAAGTAAACATTATAACTACGCCACTCGAGTTAAACTTGCGGGTATTTCGCCCAGTGGCTTACTGGATGACGATGAAGCTTCGTGAACCATTTTCTGAGCCCACTAGATGGCGCTCTCTGTTCAACAAAGGGTTGAAAGCACACTGAATTGCCATTCCTTGAGCTTTTTCTTTAAATCAAGAGTTCCATCTACTGGGCACAGAAAATAAAGAAAATGGTTCACAAAGCTTCATGAAGCTTCATTTGTCCATCCATACTAAAAGATAACGAATAAAAAATTCTATTGGATTGTACTTGGGTTATTATTTAAAAAACAGACGGCAGTATAGTCAGGTAACTCAGTAAACAGCTGAACCTACAGAAAGGACTCAACACCATGTGGTGAGGCTTGTATAATTCCATTAGTAGAAACATTATGCAAAGTGCCACAAAGCTAGAAGTAAACACAGTAATGGCTTGCATCAGCACAGGTTACACTCTGTTTGTGAACTATAGATTATTACTTTCAAGGTTAATCATTTGGCTTTCACATCACCGGAATAGACTGAGCTGACAAATTATAGATGTGCATTAGTGTCTCCTAAAAGACCAGCTGATTATCATAAAGACAGTAAATGAGTAATAATGCTATCTCTATCATGTGTATATGCAAATCTGCTGTGTTTATGGTTAGAATACCAAGTACCACATACATTTTCGAACGCAAATGTTGGTCATAAAAATGAATTCATAAAAGCAAGAACACAGCCAGCAGCTGGTGCTGTAGTTCAAGTTTTGTATTTGCCGGTTATATTCTTGTTATATTTTAGCTTTCTTATGGTTACGTGCAGGGTGCGAACTACGGGGGAGCTAGGGGGAGCTCGGCTCCCCTTAATAAGACATGGGCTCCCCTGAAAACGTGATTTGTGAAATTTTGGGGGGTCTCTAAAAATACTGACAATGTGTCATTTTGACGTGCAATTTCAGTTTTGTGTAATGTGATCATCGTGGATTATTATGTGTAAAATTGCAAAAATATCATTCATTCATGCATGACGGCGATTTAAACCTAATTCACTTCAATAAAGATAACTATACATGATATTCTTGTTGTGAGCATCAAGGCGTGGCGGCGCTGCAGTGTAAATTCAACTCATGTTTAGTACATGTTAACTCCATAGACAGTATGGTTAACTCAAAGATTCGCAGAAAAAATATAAACGTTGGAGCCCATTAATCAGCGCGCAAAGTCCTTGAAATCCATTCTGCAGTAAGCATCATATAGCCATGGCAAAAAGAAAACAAGGCAGTTTAATTAATTTTTAATTAAATTGTGTAGCCCATCCATCCATCCATCCATCTTCGTCCGCTTATCCGGTGTCGGGTCGCGGGGGGAGCAGCTCCAGCAGGGGACCCCAAACTTCCCTTTCCCGAGCAACATTAACCAGCTCCGACTGGGGGATCCCGAGGCGTTCCCAGGCCAGGTTGGAGATATAATCCCTCCACCTAGTCCTGGGTCTTCCCCGAGGCCTCCTCCCAGCTGGACGTGCCTGGAACACCTCCGTAGGGAGGCGCCCAGGGGGCATCCTTACCAGATGCCCGAACCACCTCAACTGGCTCCTTTCGACGCAAAGGAGCAGCGGCTCTACTCCAAGCTCCTCACGGATTACTGAGCTTCTCACCCTATCTCTAAGGGAGACGCCAGCCACCCTCCTGAGGAAACCCATTTCGGCCGCTTGTACCCTGGATCTCGTTCTTTCGGTCATGACCCAGCCTTCATGACCATAGGTGAGGGTAGGAACGAAAACTGACCAGTAGATCGAGAGCTTTGCCTTCTGGCTCAGCTCTCTTTTCGTCACAACGGTGCGATAGATTGAATGTAATACCGCACCCGCTGCGCCGATTCTCCGACCAATCTCCCGCTCCATTGTCCCCTCACTCGCGAACAAAACCCCAAGGTACTTGAACTCCTTCACTTGGCGTAAGGACTCATTCCCAACCTGGAGAAGGCATTCCATCGGTTTCCTGCTGAGAACCATGGCCTCCGATTTAGAGGTGCTGATCCTCATCCCAACCGCTTCACACTCGGCTGCGAACCGATCCAGTGAGTGCTGAAGGTCACAGGCCGATGATGCCATCAGGACCACATCATCTGCAAAGAGCAGCGATGAGATCCCCAGCCCACCGAACTGCAACCCCTCCCCACCCCGACTACGCCTCGATATCCTGTCTATAAATATTACAAACAGGATTGGTGACAAAGCGCAGCCCTGGCGGAGGCCAACCCTCACCTGAAACGAGTCCGACTTACTGCCGAGAACCCGGACACAGCTCTCACTTTGGTCGTACAGAGATTGGATGGCCCTGAGTAGAGACCCCCTCACCCCATACTCCCGCAGCACCTCCCACAGTATCTCCCAGGGGACCCGGTCATACGCCTTCTCCAAATCCACAAAACACATGTAGACCGGTTGGGCATACTCCCAGGCTCCCTCCATGATCCTTGCGAGAGTGAAGAGCTGGTCCGTTGTTCCACGACCAGGACGGAATCCGCATTGTTCCTCCTCAACCCAAGGTTCGACTATCGGCCGAACCCTCCTTTCCAGCACCTTGGAGTAGACTTTACCAGGGAGGCTGAGAAGTGTGATACCCCTGTAATTGGCACACACCCTCTGGTCCCCCTTTTTAAAAAGGGGAACCACCACCCCAGTCTGCCACTCCTTTGGCACTGTTCCAGACTTCCACGCAATGTTGAATTGTGTAGCGATGACGTTAATAGCACGACCGATTCACCTGCTGCAAGCCCTGTTAACATACCGCCCTCCGGGGTGACAACGCAAGAAGAAGCTGAAGAAATAATGTCCTCTCTGGCTGAAGATGATCCTAACCCCTCTTGCTCCTCTCTCCCATTAAATTGGAACAGCCAGCAGTGGAGAGACTGGAAGGGCCCATATACGACTGTTTGTTAAGGATGGAATCTTGGGGTGCGTCGCTAAGGTCTAATTGAACGGAGGAATTATGGTATTCTTCGGTAGCCTGAGTAACTTTAACAGTTATTCATGTGAAATCTCAAAGACAGCCTGATGCTTTGTTTATAGACTATTTGTGGCTGGCTACTAGGTATAATAGGGTAAATCCTGTAGTGCAAACACTTGTAGCTGTTATCTTTGTAAGTCATTGTAAGTTGTGTCCACTTTGGGGTTTTTTGATGACAGGGATTGCCCGCTTCCCAGCATTGCACGCTAGTGGGCTTGATACCTAGCCTTGTGAGACCATCCTGATCTCGCGAGCTCCAGTTTTCCACATGCAGATCAGTCTGGCATCTTGACATAGAGAAAATTTGAAGCCGTTCACCAAAAGACCGACCAATCAGCGTTGGTTTTGAGGTTTGTTTAGTTGTGACGCAACGAGAAGCGACTGTTCAGTCTAAACAACATGGCAGCTTTTATAGCGCAATTTTTATCCGAATCAGAAAGTATTCCTTCATTGAAACAAGAGCAAAAAACGGCACTGGAGGCTTTTCTCAGAGGAAAAGATGTTTTTGCTCTTCTCCTGAATGGTTTCGGCAAGAGTTTGATCTGATTGGTTGATTTGGCCCGTCTATCACCAACATAGGTGGTGATAGACGGATGGGTTATCCAATCAGCTAACCAGAATTTTGCCCCTTCCCAAAAGTTCTCCAACGGAAAGTTCCAAGATGGATATGCTGAGCAAATGCAAAGCAATCCATCTGCCGGAGTCAGGTTACTTGATACCAGCAGTTATCAAATTCTCTTCAATCACCACTGACAAGCAAAGAAAACAGGCGACACCTTTCACAACCGCGATGGCAGCACCTGATTGGATGAATGTTTTACTTGGGGCTGTCTGCCAGCGGACACTTACCTTTAGTCAACATCTCTCTGGTTTTCACTTTGGACAATGTAGTAGTATTTGTCCTGTGTTTATTATCACCATTGTTCCTTCAATATTCAGGTTATCTCAACCCATAAACCTTTTGACAGGTCAATCATTAGTCCCATGACTTATTTAAAAACACAGTTGTCATTTCTATTCAATGTAATGATGCAGCAATATAAAATAAGAAATATAAAATTTTATTAAGCACTTTAGAGAAAATGGGAAATACGGAGAACATTAAAGTTTAAGTGGTGCTGGAAATGTTACATACTTACCAATCAGTTTTAACAACGCTGGCCTTTATTTTTTAGCACAAGAAGCCAGAGCAGTCAGATTAGGATAGCTAAACTTACTTGCAAGAGAAAACAAAGGTAAACGGTAGACTGTACAAACCCATATATCTATTGTAAACATCCATCACAGTTTACAGACTCAAAGTCTGTTCCAATTTTTACTTACTGTACTTGCCGCGGTTCAGATCATTTCCAACATTGCTTTCAGTTTTTACCTCCAAATAAAGTGTTTCCAATTATCTGGCAAAATTGTTGGCTTGATTACAACCTGTCTGGTTGTTTGACTCCTTTTGTTTCTTGCCCCGTAAGTAAAGATCCCAGCAATTAAATTGGTGAGTACAATAATCTCATAACTGATATAAAAAATGGCCAAAGCTACAAAAACAAAACCCACATTTTGATAAACAAGAATGAAGCCCTGTTAAAACTGTCTGTTGGTGGCTTGCAGAATTCATTAAAATGTGAGAGTGCCACAATACTACTGTATATCAACCTGGAAAGATGGAGTAAGAAAAAAAAAGATCTGTCATTTTCACCTCCCCAAACTCCTTTACCACCTCTCTATGTGTTCCTCCTCTGTTTCTCCCTCTGAATCGTTCTATCACTCCTTCTGCTTCTTTTTACATCTTTTAGTATTGTATCAACCTGCTGAGCTACACTCATATGTACAAGATGTTCATCATGGGACCAGTTCATGCTTCACAATTGCCCAAACAGCGAGAAATGTCAGTATAAAAATCCTTTAAAGTTTTCACAAAAACATGAAGAATGGATGTTGTCATGTGACTCCATTTTTAAAAACTATTTAGAATTTCAGGACTGTATACTTTTTTTTTCCTTTGTGAGTCAGGGCTGTTTGGTAATGTCAGTATCACCCATGAAACAGTATGAGACATGGCGACACATTAGTATGGAAATAAAAGACCCACAGAAGAGGTGTGAATTCTATTAGTGCTACTGTCAGGATCAGGGCTATGGAGCAAGTCCATCAAAGAGATAACATGTTACATACACATTACTGCAAGAACAAAATTATGGAGAAGGATTCTATGCAGTGCCATGCTTCAGTGCAAGTAATACTTCCACAGGCATGAGATTCAGAAGAAAAGTCAAAATACAGTTTAGGGTTTACCTGGTTATCAATATATCCAACATAGGTTTGTCATTTGCTTGGCAGATTAGAATTGCATTAGAACTGTATCTGGGCAGTCATAAGAAATCATGTTTCGAATTCTCTTCTTTTAACATCTAATAGGCATCCACTATTGTAAAAACATTGTGGGTTGAGTAGCAAAGGCAAGCTTTAAGAACTTCATATAGACAAAAGCAAATTTGTTTTGTCCCATGCACTTTATTTTATTAAAAGATATTTTAAGATTTGGCAAATACGTCCCTCATAACAAGGAGTCACTGAATGTCTTTTCAGACACGTATTCACAGAATATGCTCCCACGCAACGCTCATAAAGTGTCCTTTAGGAGCCCTAAGCCACACGCACTAAGGAACCAGTCATAAGCTGAAATGAGTGACTCCCTGTTGTTTGCAACAGTGCGCGTCAAAAAAACAAGTGACTCGTGATATGATGTATAATGGTAATGTTCAGCCTGGAAACATCACATAGTATATTAAAAAAATGCCAAAAAGCAGCCTGAATTTGACCTCCACAGTCTGAATGAAATAGTAACACACCAAAAAGACGACTAAAGCAGTGGCAGCAGTGAAGGTAAAGTGAGCAGCTGGGCTGTTGTAAAAAACATGGAATATGCTTTTAGTAGTAAATAGGCAACACAAGAGGCACAGAACAGAACAGAGTGGAAAGTGGATTATATACAATAACATTATATACAACAAATTATTTAGATTTACCTAATGTTTCTAGGAAATCTTACACTGTACAAAGTAAATGTAGCTGCTGAAATCCTGTGTCTTGAGTACCTGCGTTAAACATTGTAGTCAATGTTTCTGTTGCTCTAGAAGAGATATTGAGAGAGAGGGATGAACAGAAATGGTATTGTGCATTTTAACACACACACAAACACACACACACATTTATAATAAGTAATTATTGTATAAAAACATTTATTTTGAAAAGAAAAATCAGAAAACACTCTTGACCAGGGAGGGCGGTGCCCTAGTTCCCTCCATTGGCCAGCTGCGACTGGACTAAAGAATCCACTTTAGACTTTATTGTCCCCAAGGGTAAATTCTTTGTCACAAACATTGTACGTTATGCACACATCACGCTTACAGAGAAACAAAAGTACAAACATAACAGAATGACATGCAGAGAAATAACACAGACAGATAACACAGACAAAGTGGCAGTGATTTATCTCGGTCTCTTGTTTAGGGCTGCTATGGCTGCAGGCACAAGGCTTTTGCCATAGTGAGCACTCTTGCACCTTAGGGCGCTGTACCTTAAAATTGAGATCTGAGAGTGTGGGTGTGGGAAGACCGATTCATTTGGCAGTAATGTTGGTTAAACGTATGAGTTTGTGACAGAAAGTTTTCTTTAAAGGTTCAGTAGGTAAGTTTCTGTCATAATTGCTGGAACTGACACTATATCCTGACAGTAGGACATGAGGCAGCTTCTCTTTGAAAAAAAAAAAAAATCACATTTCTCTCCCTCCTTCTGGTGTTCCTAGTGACATAAGGAAAACAACCAATCAGTGCTACCTAGTTTTACAATTTGACCACAGTTCACAAGCAGTCATTGACGCTACATTAGAGACTCCTCGGCTCTGATTGGTTGTTTTCTTAATGCCATTAGGAACACCAGGAGGAAGAATGTGATTTTTTTCGCATAATCTGATTTATGTAGTATTATCAGGACATATGTAGCCTGGAAATCCAGACCCAAATCCGAAAGATTAAGGGTCTGACAATGAGTAATGAAAATGGCCCAACTTGAGGGGCGGCACCAAGCATGCATTTGAAAATCTCACTGCACGCAATTGGATAACACTACAACCAATCACAACAATACACAGGGTGACGTATCCAGAGCCCCATATGCTTAGCTACCAGCGGAGCTAACTGGTAGATTAAACTGTCGTCATCTGTTTAGCTCGCCTCTGGCCCGCCTATATCAGATACACCGATGTGATTGGTGCAACCTTGCTACAAGGGCATAGTTAATGAGCATCATTACTCAATGCCAGAGTGACTCGCTGAGCAAATTCAAATTGTGCTCTCACGAAAACTCTGGATTTCCAGGGTAGCACATATGGACAGTTTGAGCAAATATGACAAAAAGTAATTTTTTATGAAAGTTACAACTGTAGCTTTAATGCTCCTCAACTGTTGTACACTAAACTAAAGCAGGAAACAGTTTTGGTGAAAATTTTTTACACAGAACATATGCTTTGATAATTGTTGTATATAAGCTATATAATGACGTAACATCAATGAATGCATTCTGTAATGAAATTATAGCTGCTTCAAAACCCCACTTGCTGATAGCAATGTATGAGGCCATACCATTGTAAATTACCAGCAATGCAGGGGCGGAAAGTCCATAAGATAACGCAAATTCCATTATGCATCAACATCACAGCAACATATGGCACAGCTCCATAATACCATTCACATTATTCCTTTATCCCATAAGATCCAAATGGTAATAATTGCAATGTCGCATTTTAAAGTGTGTACTTTAATGTATCCACAGCTACAGTCGCATGTATTGTCCCTTTGTCCTAGTATGGCACAAAGGACAATAGATGATCAGGCTTAAGAGATGAGCAAGGGTTGATCGGGTTCCCATCATCAAAATACAAAAGTTAAGCTGCTATTGTGTCAGTGTCAGTCACAGAATTCCTTTTAGAACCAAAGTCCATGTTGGTGAAATTCTCTTGAAATGTGTACAGTGCACTTTTCACGTTATTATTATTTATCCATTTTCTCACGCTTATCCAGGTTATGGTAGCAGCAGGCTAGGCCTGAAGTGTTTTTAGGGAAAGTTATGTGCTATAACTATTTCTTGACAAACAACAGCCACACAAAGTTTGTGAGCACAGGTTTAGGTATACTTCTCAGTACTGGCAAAAAGTTAAACCTGGCAAACTCTAGCAAAGACAGCAAACACTTTAGCAAAGTAATCCACAATGTAGAACACAGACCTCCACCGCCTTAAGATTATTACAGCAGTTACACTGATTAAGAATCCAAAGCAAGAACGTGATCAGGGATCACAAAATCTAACCTTTTAAACAGCCTCACAAGTGAAGCTTTTTGAAAGCTGGATTTCCCATGTTTCTTTTGTTCTGTGCTTGCACAACCCATGATTTAAGATTTAAAGCTTTCTTTTTATCACTTTTAAATTGTCACTGATACATTTGGGATTTATGGTTCACATAGGGTGCCAAACACATGATCAGCTGTCTCTGTGTCACATGGGTGAAATAAAGTTAAGTTGGCAATGCAAATGTAGCGTGTCACTTGAGAGACTGAGGGAGATGAAGAGAGGAAGATAGATTATTTGAGCTGACAGGCTTTCATGTCATATGCTTTTTTCATCAAGTGAACGATCACCCCACCCCTCCGCTCCCCACCAAACACACACACACACACACACACACACACACACACACACACACACACACACACACACACACACACACACACACACCGCAGTCAACTGCCTGATTGCCTAAGCCCCTATGGTTTAAGGCCCTAACCAACCTCAATATCCATGTAAATCTGCATAAGCCCACGGTAATGAAAGAACAACATGGATATGGCACGACTCTCAAGAGCCCTGTGATATGACACACGCACACACAACAGAGAGAGAAATAAATAGGCAGTGCTTATTCGAAAAGTTAATGACTAGGCTATATTACCCTGAGTGTGTGTGTCTCTCTGTGAGGTGTGTGGAAGTACAAACTGAAAGCCAGTTGTCTTTACTTAAGGTCCCTAATCTTTAGCATTAACTAACACAGGATGGGTCGATTGTATTTAATAACTGGCATAATTAGCAGTGACCCATCTATTCTTTTGTTCTTGGGAATGATTTGCATCACCACCAACATGCAAAGGCTGTTTCTTAAGTTGAAGTGGAATTCACGAGCGGTTTAGATATTCAAGTGGGGTAAACAGGTGGGTGGTTTACCTTTTCATTTGCAGAATACAGAGAAGAGAGCACTTTACCCACCAGGCTGGAATAAATCTTTATGAATAAAGTATATAGAATAATAAATCAGCACCAGATAAAAATCTGGGTGTAAAAGGCAGAAATTTTCATTCAGAAATGTTGTTTTCTTATATCTATGTTTGCTTTCTGATGGTCACTGACTGAAGGTCATGGTGTATCCACAGTTTTATTTACCACCAGAGCCCCTGGCTCATTAAGTCAGAGGCACTAGAATGTCAAATCCTCTTTAATTTTATTTTTGCCAGCATTTTCCTAAATTATTCATTGTTGTGGTACTTTCACACAGCATTATTTTAAAGAGTACTGTGACATCCTTTCCCTATATGTAGTGTTCCTGAAGATAGTCTCTGCAGGTGATGGCCTTTTCACCTCAATTCCTGTTAGTGGACTGGTATAAATATTATGATGGCCAGGCAAATATCATTTAGAGCAGCAACTCACTCCCAACCCGTATGGAGCAATCCAAATGCTTGCAGAGAATCAAGGCAGACACTCTCCAACCCCCTGGATGCACCTTGAGAGATCCTATCCATGAAAATCACAAAATGAATTGATGACAAGAGACAACCCCAGCAGAAACCAATACCTACAGAGAGCTTGTTTAAATTCTTGCCAAGAATACAGACATAGCTCACAGGCTGGTTATCTAAGGAACGGATGGCGCGTAGCATCATTTATGTTTTTTTGTTATGCAAATCTTCTGGAAATCTATATTTAAAGGAACACGCCGATTTATTGGGACTAGCTTATTCACTGTAATCCCCGGAGTTAGACAAGTTAATACATACCCTTCTCATCTCCGTGCGTGCCTGACAGCATTAGTTTAGCCTTAGCGTCAGACAGGCGTTACAGCACGCACAGAGATGAGAAGGGTATGTATCGACTTGTCTAAGTGAATAAGCTAAAGTCCCAATAAGTCGGCGTGTTCCTTTAAGAGTATGTATTCCAGTGTTCCCCATCGATTATAAAACACCGGCCCCGTATGAGACTGACGTGCTGCCTACTGCGCCAACGAGGCCATGGAAGCTCTTGCAATTATTGGAACAATTTCTTTATTTTTAAGCATCATTTGTGCTTTTTATGTTATGCAAATCTTGTGGAAGCCTACTTTTTAATAACACATATTCGCCGTTGACTTTAAAACGCATGCCCCGTGTGAGGCTTGAACTCACGACCTTCAAATTAAGAGACTGACGCGCTGCCTACTGCGCCAAGGCCATCGCGTGTGTGTCGACGTTTGCGTTCATAAAGTGCCCAAAAGCGCCCCCTAAAGCGCCAGTTCGAATCCTGCCATGCACGTTCATATTTGCATTGAAATTACGTTACAGATGTCTATCGTTGTATGGAATGATATTGACGTGTCACACATGTGACGGCATCAACGCTAACTAAGAGAAATGAGGCTGATACACACGTTTATTTTTCACTTAATGTCACGTGTTATTTGCTCTGATAATCCCATACACATGCATGCGACTGAATAACTTGTTGTTTTTGGAAAGAGGAAGGCACTGAGACGGACAGGACTGTTTACAATTACTCTCTTCTTAACAGATGCAATGTATTATAATGCATAATCATTTTCTTTTGTTGTATACTGTAAAACTTGAAATAAAAGCCTGGAAATAGAAGTTTGTTCTATGTCTGTTTTTTTATTTTTGGTTTGCATAATTTATTTATTTGGATAGCCTAATTCTTATATGGGTAGGCAAATATTCAGTGTTAAATGTTAAATTTCATAATATTTTCCTTATTTGCTGAGGTCAAATTTTGTGTAAATTGTTTAAATAAAGGAATTAAAGGCCTGTCTAATATAGACGCCTGTTCCACATAAAAGCAGGGTCAGTTAAATCATTTAGGAAAATAAAAGCCCTGGCTTTTTATGGCCTTTGAAGTTTTACGCACAAATACCTACCTTTTCTGCAGTAAATGGTTCACCAATGGCTCCAGACTTGTGATGAATTACGACAGAGAAATCCTTATCACTTACTTTACCATAACCATGTCAGAGAAAAATACAGTTGAATATTGAATTACACAGAGGGGGGAATTGACTCCAAAAGAATTTATTTAAATAACTATATACAACAGTGCAAGTGCATAATTTCTCACTTTGCTCCTCTTCCCTTCCCTCCTCCTCCCCCCCCCCATCCTTTTGCCCCAGTCCTGTCTGCTCCTTTTTTTTCCCATAGCCTCTAGCTGTCAGGCGCTCCCGCCATTCAGTCAAGGACTCGATGGCTGTCTCCCCACAGTACCAGTTCCCGTAGAACTGCTGGTGCCCTGGCAGCTTGCGATCCTTTAAGCAGCTTTTACACACCACCACATCGTTTTTTTTTGTGTACTTTCTAAACTGTTCACCTGCCTCTTCCCTCTCCTCTTTCTGTACCGCTGTGTACTATAGGGAACATCTAAAACGGGTGGTGTTGAAGGCACTAGATCGGCTGGCAGGATCAGCCTCTGGCTGTCGTTGTGGCTGAAGGGCGCTGCACAGAGGCGAGTGTGGCGGTGGCTGAAGGGCACTGCAGGGGGGTGAATGTTGCGCTGGCCGCAGGACGCTGTAGCAAAGAGGATGTTGCGGCAGGTTGGTCCGTCAACCCAAATGTCAGCCGTCTTTTCAGCCTGGCCGTGCCTGCTGTATTGGTTGGCAGGGAAAAGACATGTGGGTTGTTCACCACAACCGCGATGGACAGAGCCTCTTTCTGGAGTGTAGACTGCTGCTGCACAGGTCCTGCAATTGGAGCCTTAGGACAGGGGATGGCTTGTTGCAGCACCTTAGTCTCCTGACTCTTGATACGATTGTTGTGCTTGAATAAATATTTATTGATTTACTCAAATATTTATTGATTGCAAAACAAACAAACAAACACAAAAATCAAATGAACGTACCGTCTGGTGGACTCCACCCCTGGTGCTACATTAACTTTGTTGACCTTAAACCGACCTACGTTTAGGGTTTGCTGGTGACGAAGAGGGTATGCTGTCCTGCCCTTGTCAAAATCAGACAAGCCCTGCCAGAGGGCTATGATGAGCTGTGCCTCCTCCTGTGTCAGGGCAAGGCTGTGGCTTTTTAGTGCCACAAGACAGCGTGCCAAGTCCTGGACTGCTGCATAGCCGGGGATGTTGTCCGGTCCAACAGAGCTCTAGATAAATAAAATAGAACAAAGTGACAGACTTGTAGCAAAGCACAATATGTTAGGATTGATTCTTTAAAATTCTTCAAATGCAAAAAAAGTTAAAACTTACATCAGATGAAGACACAGGGTCAGGAGCTACAGCAGACAGGCCTGTGGCAGGTGGAGGGGGGCTGTGGCAAGCCCACCTGTGGCGGCTGGGGACTGGGCAGTGGAGGGCACTGCAGTGGCAGGGGACTGACTGGTGAGTGGCGTGGCAGGCGCTTGGGACCGTCTAGTGCAGGGGTCACCAACCTTTTTGAAACAGAGAGCTACTTCATGGGTATTGAGTCATACGAAGGGCTACCAGTTTGATACGCTCTTCTGAAATAACAAATGTGCTCAGTTTGCCTTTAGTTATATATGATTATTAATGATTAATGATACTCATCTTTGTGAAGACACTGATCATGTTAATGATTTCTCACAATAATTATCAACAATGACTTAACAGGTGGGAAATAGACAATATCAATATTCAATTTTCATTTTTAGAACAGACCTGAGGGCTACTTATGTGGTCCTTGGGGGCTACCTGGTGCCCGCGGGCACCATGTTGGTGACCCCTGGTCTAGTGGGTGGTGCAGCAGGCCCCGGGAGCACACTGGTGAGTGGAGTGGCAGGCGCTGTGGACCGTCTAGTGGGTGGTGCGGCAGGCGTTGGGAGCACACTGGTGAGTGGAGTGGCAGGCGCTGTGGACCGTCTAGTGGGTGGTACGGCAGGCCCCGGGAGCACACTGGTGAGTGGAGTGGCAGGCGCTGTGGACCGTCTAGTGGGTGGTACGGCAGGCGTTGGGAGCACACTGGTGAGTGGAGTGGCAGGCGCTGTGGACCGTCTAGTGGGTGGTACGGCAGGCCCCGGGAGCACACTGGTGAGTGGAGTGGCAGGCGTTGAGAGCACACTGGTGAGTGGAGTGGCAGGCGCTGGGAGCACACTGGTGAGTGGAGTGGCAGGCGTTGGGAGCACACTGGTGAGTGGAGTGGCAGACGCTCGGAACACACTGGTGAGTGGAGTGGCAGGCGCTGTGGACCGTCTAGTGGGTGGTGCGGCAGGCGTTGGGAGCACACTGGTGAGTGGAGTGGCAGGCGCTACATCAGCAGAACCCGCGCCGAGTGAAGCAGCCGTGGCAGTGGGACCAGCGAGTGGGGGAGGTTCCAGAATGGGGAAAGTAAAGTCCTTTAACTCCTCTACCTCAGGCTCAACATAGCCCTCATCCTCGGCCACAGACACCTCCTCTGTCTCCAACGCAGCCAGTGTGAGTTTGTAGTCCTCCAGTGCACGGCCAGTCTGGTGATACAAATACTCCACTCCAATGAGCTCACCTGAAAAACACAAAAACATAAAACAAACCCATCAAACTATAGGTTATATAAGTACAGTACCCAGCATAAGTGAATACACCCATGATAAAGTTGACTGAAAAGAGGAATAAAAAATAATCTTTTGGAAATTGACATCAATGCCATAATTTAAAAAATGAGGAAAAATCCAGCCTTTAAGGAGAACAATTTTCTTTGTGAATGAATAATGTATCGTGAATAGATAAATGAATAAATGTTCTTCCTTAAAATACAGGGGGCATAAGATCATCTCTCAATGCAAATCAAACCAGCTATGAGGC